>PVJS01007894.1:8378-43709 GCA_004027185.1 Glis glis
ATTTTTTTTTTTTTTTTTTGCGGTACCGGGGATTGAACGCAGGGGCGTTCTACCTCCGCGCTACACCCCCGGCCCTATTTTTTATGCTTTGCATTGAAACCGGGTCTCACGAAGTTGTAGAGGGCCTCACTAAGGAGAGAGAGAGAGAGAGAGAGAGAGAGAGATAGGGAGAGAGAGCCAGAACTGAGGCTGGCCGCGAACCCGGATCCTCCGGTCTCCGCCTCCCAAAGTACTGGGATTACAAGCGTGCGCCACCACGCCCGGCTGCAATTTTTTTAATCTCCTCTCAGACTGTATTATATGATTGAATATTTATCTTATTATAAAGAAGAAAGAGAGATAGGAGTATTTGCTCCCAATTAAATGATAGTGGTCATATTTTACAGAGAGGATTTATTTTTAAAATTAAAAACAATCTTCACCTTATAAACTCTCAAAGTATTTTTATCTGTGTCTTAGTCTGCTGTGTGTTGCTATAACAGAATACCTGAGACTGGGTCATTTATAAAGAACAGAAATTTATTTTTTACAGTTCTGGAGGCTGGGAGGTCCTATGGGGGCCTTCTTGATGTATCATAACATGGCGGAAGGCATCTCATGGTGAGAGAACACCAGGAGGGAGCTTGAGAGAGAAAGAGAGTGAGAACGAGAGAGATAGAGATAGATAGAGAGAGAGAGAGAGAGAGAGGGAGGGAGGGAGAGAGAAACTGAACTCACACTTATTTATTATTTATTTATTTATTTATTTATTTATTTTGTGGTACTGGGGATGGAACCCAGGGGCATTCTACCTCCGAGCTATACCCCCAGCCCTATTTTTTTATTCTTTATATTTTTAAAATTTTTTTATTATTATTTTTAATTGGTGCATTGTAATCATACAACTTGATGGGTTTCAGGGTAGTAGAAGTAAACATGCACACCATGGTCAATTAGCCCTCCCACAATTATTCTGTATTTTGAAACAGGGTCTCACTAAGTTGCAGAGGCCCTCACTAAGTAGCTGAGGCTGGCCATGAACCTGGATCCTCCTGTCTCAGCCTCCCAAGTACTGGGATTACAAGTGTGCGCCACCACACCTGGCTTGAAGTCACTTTTATAAGAAACCCACTCTTGAGATGAGGACATCAATCCATTCATGAGGGCTGCCTTCACGACCTCTTAAAGGTGATCCCTCTCAACACTGTTGCTTTGGGGGTTAAGTTTCCAACATGTGACCTTTGGGGGACATGTTCAATCCCCAGCAATCTGTTCTTTTACTTATCTGTACAACTCAGGTAGATAAAGGTTATTTTTCAGATAGAGAGTCAGGCGTGGTGATGCACACGTGTAATCCCAGTACTTGGGAAGCTGAAACAGGAGGATCACAGGTTCAAGGACAGTCTCAGCAACATAGTGAGACTCAACAACTTAGCAAGACCCCATTTCAAAATAAAAAATAAAAGAGGGCTGGGGTATAGCTCAGAGGTAGAAATCGAGGGTCAGAATGGTTAAGTCCCCCATTCAAGGTTACAGGGAGTCAGAGGTAGAGTGGTGGGGGTCTCCTATGAGGTAGGAGGCTTGCAAAGGGGAGAGCATATAAAGGAGGGGCCCCCCAACCCTTGCCCTCATGAATGTGCCCTCAGCTTTGGGGAAGAGCTCAGGGTGACCGGAGCTAACCCAGCAGCTGTACAGTGTGGGCTGGCAGTGTCCCTGGGGCAGGCACTTAGGGTGAGAGTTCTCATTAACTGCCTCCCACACCTGGTAGACTTGGCACATGATCAGTAAACACCTGACGAATCGAATTTTTTTTTTAAGGAGGGGGAAGGAAGCAGCGGGAAGAACTTTCCCATTTGAGTGCTCAGGTGGGACTTTGAGATCAGCAAGCCCAAATTCCTTTAGTAAGGAAGGAAACTGAAGCCAGGCGTGGTGGCGCACGCTTGTAATTCGTGTACTTGGGAGGCTGAGACAGGAGGATCGCAGGTTCAAGGCCAGCCTCAGCTACTTAGTGAGGCCCTCTGCAACTTAGTGAGACCCTGTATCAAAATAAAGAATAAAAACTAGGGCTGGGGGTGTAGCTCGGAGGTAGAATGCCTCTGGGTTCAATCCCCAGTACCGAAAAAAAAAAAAAAGGAAGGAAACTGAGATTCAGAAAGTGGAAGGGCCTTTGCTGAAGTGAGGCAGGGAAGCAGGCTGAGGCCCCGCGGAGGGTCTCCCCAGCCTCTTAACTCTCTCACTGGTTCTCCCTGGGGCGGGAGGAATTTGGTGTCACTATGGGAAGAATGGGAGGGCATCTCTTCTGTGTCTACTTCCTCCAAAGTGGGTAAGGTGCCAGGCGAATCCTTCGTGTCGTGAGGGCAAGGGAAATTTGCAGCCTGTCCTACCACTTTGGCGACCTTGGTCCCTGGCTATTTCTCCTTGAGCTTTTCTGGAAGGCTTCTCTAAGATCATTTCCTTCCCCCAAAGCTCTGGCTTCCACGGGGTTGGAGAGGTGTGTTTTAAGTACCTCCTAAAGCACAGTGTCAGGCTGAGACAGGAGGATCTCAGGTTCGAGGCCAGCCTCAGCAACTTAGTGAGGCCCTCAGCAACCTAGAGAGACCACGTTTTGGAATAAAAAAGAAGATAGGCGTGGTGGTGCCCGCTTGTAATCCCAGTACTTGGGAGACTGAGACCAGAGGATCTGGGTTCGCGGCCAGCCTCAGCTACTTAGTGAGGCCCTCTGCAACTTAGTGAGACCCTATTTCAAAATAAAGAATAAAAAATAAAGCTCGGGATGTAGCTCAGAGGTAGAATGCCCCTGGGTTCAATCCCCAGTACCACACACAAATAAATAAATAAATAAATAAATAAATAAATAAATAAATATAAAATAGGGCTGGGGGGATGTACCTTGGAGCAGAATGCTCCTGGGTTCAATCCCCAGCAAAACACACACACACACACACACACACACACACACACACACATACACACCCCACGGTGCCTTTGACATTGAATAGGGGTTTCTACTTTGATAAAACTTTTTGCCTCTTTAATTTTGAGTTTGTGTTTGCTATCCCCTTAACATTTCATCTTTTTTTTGGGGGGGGTGGGTCTCCTGTAAGCAACCTGTATTTGACTCTTATTTTTATCCAGTCTGAGTCTTTGCCTTTTTATGGGAGGGTTTTAAGCCACTGATAATTGTTATAATGAACCTATATGTAGTCTTCCTCCCCCAAATCCATAACCCCAGTGTAATCATGAAGAAAACATCATCAGATCAATCCCAATCCCAATTGAGGAGCTGTATTGGACAGGGTTCTCTAGATTAACAGAATACACAGAATGAGTATATTTGAAAAAAGGGATTTATCAGATGGGCTGACAGTTTGAAACAGGGTCTAAGTTACTGTGTACTAGCCTCAAACCTATGAACCTCCTGTCTCAGCCTCCAGGTACTAGCGATCTACCTCTGAGCTACACCCCCAGCCCTTTTTTAATTTTTTGTTTTGAAACAGGGTCTCACTAGGTTGCTGAGAGTCTTGCTACATTGCTGAAGCTGTCCTCAAACCTGTGATTCTCCTGTCTCAACCTCCCAAGTACTGGGATTACAGGTTTGCACCACCATGCCCAGTTGGGAAAAGATTTCTTAAAGACATAAGATAAAGAAATAAAAGGCATAAACTTTAAACAAAAATATTAATAAATTATTTTTATTAAAGTTTGGGGGGAGGCGGAGACAGGAGGATTGCAAGTTTGAGGCCAGCAAGCAGTAACTTAGTGCAACCCTGTTTCAAAGTAAAAACAAAATTAACTAATTAATTAATTAAATAAATTATTTCTCTTCAAGTGACACTATTAATAAAATGGGTCAAGTACCTACTGAGAGAAAATACTTGTGAAACATATGTCCATCAAAGGACTTGAACACATAATATATAAAGAACTCTTACCACCCACTTAAAGGATGACACAAAAACAGTAAGTATTTCATCAGACACTTTCTCAGTATATACAGATGGCAGACAGAACACTTTACCAAAGGTAGTATATGTATTAGTCCCTAGGGAAATGTAAACTAAAACCACAAGGAAATCATAGTGAGATGCCACTGTACCCTTTGGAACGACTAAAAGTAAAAAGACCCCAAATACCAAGTATTGGCAAAGATAGGGCAACTGGGAACTCTTATGCACAGTTGGTGGGAATGTTGTTCGGTCCAGCCACTTTGGAGAACAGTTTGGAGGTTCTTAGACAGTTAAGCACACACTTACTATATGACCCCACAGTTCACCTCTCAGGCATTTACCCAAGAGAGAAAGAAGTATTTGGTTCTACCAAGACTTGTACCAATGTTTGTAGCAGCTTTATAAATAATAGCCCCAACCTGAAAACAACCCAAATGGCCATCAGCTGGTAAATGGGTTAAAAAAAACATGTCATATTCAGATAATGAAATGTTATTCGGATGTAGAAAGGAACTGCCTACAGCTACATTTACCAACGTGGATGAATCGCAAAAGCTTATGCTGCGAGAAAGACGCCAAAGAGAACTACGTACTTTAGGATTTTATTTATATGACATTCTAGGAGAGGCAAAACTATAAAGATAGTGTAGCTCAGTGGAAGAGCACGTGCTTAGCATGTGGGAGGCCCTGGGCTCAGTCCTGAGCACCAGAAAAAAGAAAGGAAAAGAAAAGAAAGCTATAATGATGGAAAGCACATCAGAAAGGGAGCTTTTGGGGAAGATGGAAATGTCCTGGAATATGACTGTCATAGTAATTACATTTATATATATTATATAATATAAAATATTATATATACAAAGTATTTTGTATATATAAAATATTTTGTATATATAAATGTTATTATTCAAAATATAATATATATCTGTCCAAACTCATAAATTATTTACATAAGCCGGGCGTGGTGGCACACGCTTGTAATCCCATTACTTGGGAGGCGGAGACCGGAGGATCGCAGGTTTGTGGCCAGCCTCAGCTACTTAGTGAGGCCCTCTGCAACTTCGTGAGACCCGGTTTCAAAATAAAGGATAAAAAATAGGACCGGGGGTGTAACTCGGAGGTAGAACACCCCTGGGTTCAATCCCCGGTACCGCAAAAAAAGAAAAAATAATAAATAAATTATTCACATAAAAATAGTGATTTTAAAGCCGGGCATGGTGGCGCACGCTTGTAATCCCAGTACTTGGGAGGCTGAGACCGGAGGATCCAGGTTTGCAGCCAGCCTCAGCTACTTAGTGAGGCCCTCTGCAACTTAGTGAGACCCTATTTCAAAATAAAGAATAAAAAATAGGGCTGGGGGTGTAGCTCAGAGGTAGAATGCCATCCCTGGTACCGCAACCCCCCCCCCCAAAATAGTGATTTTATTGTATGTCCATTTTCCTTTTTTTTTTTTTTCTTTTTTGCTGTACTGGGGATTGAACCCAGGGCCTCAAATATGCTAGGCAAGCACTCTATCACTGAGCTACATCCCCAGTCCTTCCATTTTACCTTGATCAAGCTAACAGAAAATTGGGCAAAGGGTATCCAAAGATGCCCTCCGTGGATGACCTAGATGCCAAACATATTCTTCATCACCCCTATTGAGTCTCCCTCTTTGTGAAAATCAAGGGCAATTAGCCCTGCCGCTGGGAGCAATGGGAAGCAGGGCTTCATACGCCCACCCTCTGATCCTTGGACCCATGTGTTCTACCTAGAGGGAAATAGCGCCTAAGACAGACCCTCAGCGTAGCATGCATCCTGTCCTAGAGGCTGGCGCCCCACCCCTCGCAGGCTAGAAGCTGGCATCTCAGTCTTCCATCACTCATCCAGACTGCGGCACATACGTGGTGCACGACAGGGCTAGTGGATTCCATGGTCCTGTGCTCACTGCTACCCTCCCTTTGCTCTAAAGTATGTCCCTAGTCCCATGCTAGATTATGTAGAGTCTCAAGCCAATGGATCAGACGCCATATGCCCTTAGATAACAGTGCTGGCTGAGGCTCTGTGGGCAGGAAAGACTCTGACAGACCTGTCAAGATGAATTACAGTCAAGATGAATTTCTGACCCTTCTGAGGTTGAACAAGTCCTGTAATCAACTTGTCACCAGGGGGTTGTGGTCCCCCAGGGACAGTGTCATAAATATCAGGCACTCTGCACTCTACTCAGTGGAATGCTGGCAAATGCCTAACAGCCTGCTGCCTGGAGGTGGGACGGGACCCTCACTTGTAGCATGTATTAATTTCTGTGGCGTAAACACTTCCACCATGGCCAATTTCAAGCTACTGACATGACACCAAGTAGCTGGCAAATTTCCTGAAAATTTTATAATTCTTGCCAGCAAGTATAGGCTGGCCCCAGCATGCTACCGTCTCTACCAGCAGGCGAGCTATTCAGCAGCGGCAGTAAAGGGGAGATCTGAGCCCACGCAGCTGAGGCTGCCCATGTGCCGTCTCCATGTGCGCCGCCATAGCTGTACCATCTGCAGCCTGCGTCAGCACCGGCGTGACTGGTAACAACTGAATACACGAGACTGGATAATTTATAGAGAACACAAGTTTCTTTCTTACAGTTCTGGGAGTTGGGGAGTCCAAGATCAAGGAGGCAGAAGGTGCAGGTGTCTGGTGAGGGCTGCTCTCTGTTTCCAAGATGGTGCCTGGTGCTGCCTCCTCCTCCAGAGGGGAGGAGCTCTGTGTTCTCACACGGGCAACAAGCAGAATGTTGTGTGAAGCCTCTTAATCCCATTCATGAGGGAGGAGCCCTTGTGGCCTAATGTGGCCTACTCATCTTTCTGACCCTTGACTTTCTAAGACTGGCTGATCTCACTTAGCATAAGATTCTCTAGTTCCATCCATTTTCCTGCAAATGGTATACTTTTGTTCTTTATGGCTGAGTAAAATTTCATTGTGTGTAAATGACACCTTTTCTTTATCCATTCATCCGTTGATGGATGCCTGGGTTGGTTCCATATTTGGCTACTGTGAATTATGCTGCTATAAACTCCTCAGAAAGATACTGAGGAGTGGTATAGCTGAGTCATATGGCGGTTCCGTTCCTAGTCTTTTGAGGAACCTCCATACTGATCTCCATAATGGTGGTACTAATTTTCAATCCCACCAACAGTATGTATATAAGAGTTCCTATTTCCCCACATCCTCACCAGCATTTATTATTGTTTGTTTTCTTGATGATTGTCATTCTAATTAGAGTTAGATACATCTCTTAAAACCCCCACCATATGACTGCTCTCTCCTTCTTGAATGTTCTCCCACCATGATGCCATTTGTCATATTATATTGTAGCCAGAAGCCCTTTACCAGAGGCTGAACTAATGGGGCTGTCTGATCTTGGACCTTCAGCCTACAGTACTGTGAACTAGATAAACCTCTTTTCTTTATAAAGTACTCTGCCTTGGATATTTTGCTATAGCACTGGAAAATGGAATAGGACACTTTCCCACATCCCAGGTCCCTGCTCAGAATCCATCTTTCCCTATATTTTTGCCCCTGTAACTTTATATGGGATATGAGTGAAGGGGAGTGAAGGCAAAGAGAAGGAGCTGCTCCTTTGAGCAGGTCATGGAGGCAGCAGTTCAAAGCATCACACACTTCGAAGTGGGGAACCTCTGAGGAGTTGTCTATGGAACCATCTAATCCAGCATTCGGCTGACAAAGAGCAAGAATCACTGGGATGCTCCAACTGGTTGAAAACGAGAGTCCAAAGGCATATTGTAAAGGATAAATTTTGAGTGTGCTTGGTCAGTTTTTAAAACTAACGCATAACATGAGTACAATAAATCATAAGCATACAACTCAATGAATTTTTACACATGTGTGCGCGCACACACACACACAGACACACGCGCGTGCATGCGCACAAAAGACCCCTATGCAACCAGTACCCCAAAAGAGAACATTCCAACACCTTGGAACTTATCTATGCCCCTTTCCAAGCAACGCCCTCAACCCAAGGTAACCACTATCCGACTTGTGTCACTGTCTGTTCATCTAGTCTGTTTTCGAACATCATCTAAACGGAATCAAACATGCTGTATTTATTTTTTTTTTTTTTTGCGGTACCGGGGATTGAACCCAGGGGCGTTCTACCTCCGCGCTTCACCCCCGGCCCTATTTTTTTTTATACTTTATTTTGAAACCGAGTCTCACGAAGTTGCGGAGGGCCTCACTAAGTAGCTGAGGCTGGCCGCGAACCCGGATGCTCCGGTCTCCGCCTCCCAAGTACTGGGATTACAAGCGTGCGCCACCACGCCCGGCAAACATGTTGTATTTTACGTTTGCCGTCTCTTGCTCCTCATTATGTCTTAGAGAAGCTGCTGCATGTGAATAAGCAGTGGTGTATTCTTTCTTATTGCTGAGTAGTATTCCACTGTGTGAATATGTCCTGGTTTGTTTATTCTTTCTACCATTGATGGACATTGGGTGTGCTTCTGATTTGGGATTACTGTAAAAAAGCTACTCTGCTCATTCTTGTACCTGTTTTTTGGTGGGCCTAGACACTCATTTCTCCTCTGGATATACCTAGCTAAGTGGAGTTGCGAGTTGCTGGCTCATGATTTGTTTCTTTTCTTTTTTTTTTTTTTTTGCAGTACTGGGGATGGAACCCAGGGGTGTTCTACCTCCGAGCTACACCCCCGGACCTATTTTTTATACTTTATTTTGAAATAGGGTCTCACGAAGTTGCAGAGGGCCTCACTAAGTAGCTGAGGCTGGCCGCAAACCCAGATCCTCCGGTCTCCGCCTCCCAAGTACTGGCATTACAAGCGTGCGCCACCACGCCCGGCCTCATGATTTGTTTCTTAAGGAAACACTCCAAAGGATTTGCAGGGGTTTGCCTGGCCATGCTGCGGAGCTGTGGTGTAGTTGTGGATTGGTGAGAAGCACAACGCCCTGTCAGGGAGGATCATCCCTCGGTGAAAGGGGCATAGGCAGAGGCCTGCACGTCTCTGGGAAGATTTTTTTGCCTAATCCCTGTTGCCGGCGCAGGCTGAGCAGTTCACTTCAAGGTTGGCATGTCAGTAACCTCCCAGGCTCTTTGTGCCTTGTGACTTGTCCTCACAGCCCAGGGAGTGAGTTGGGAGAGTCGGTGCACTCCCTCAGAGCTGCAGACCAGTCCAGGGTCTGTGCCTATCTAGAGGAGGACTTTGAGTTTGGAGGAATTAATCCAGATTAGCAGGAAGTCAGGAACAAATCCCCAAACCCCCGTCACAGCTAGACCCAGCGCTCCCCCTGAGCTCAGCCTGTGGCACCACCAGGGCCAGCAAATCAGAGGCTGAGTGCAGAGGGGACAGAACTCCCCAAGTCATCAGCTCGAGACAGCTCTTAGGGTGGTCGGTGGTGCCGGAAACTTGCAGCCACATCTGGAATGCGGTGAGCACTTTTACAGCTGGACACATGACAATGTCATTGGAATCAGACTGCGGACAGTGCAAGAGGCCATCTGACCTACCTCCTCAGTCTGGTGGCTTCCTCAGGATCGCTGGTCCTCACACAAGAAGAGCAGCAGGAGGAAGTGGAAAGGAGCAGTCACAGCAACCCAGGCCAGGGAGCAAAAGCCCAGCCCTGTCGGTGACACCCTGGGTGCTGTGTGAGTCCCTTCCCTGTGGCACTGTGTCCTCATGGGTTCAGTGGAGTCAACCAGACTGTGCTTGTGTACTACATGGGGTTATTAGGAGAATCTTGTAATATCTCACTGGAGATAGAGTCAATGTGGTTCTTTTGGGGGGGAGGGGTACTGGGGATTGAACCCAGGGGCATTCTACCTCCAAGTTACAACCCCAGCCCTTTTTACTTTTTATTTTGAAATAGGATCTAAGTTGCTGAGGGTCTTGCTAAGTGGCTGAGACTGGCCTCAACCCTGTTATCCTCCTGCTTTAGCCTCCCAGGCACTGGGATTACAGGTATGCACCACCACGCCCAGCATAAATATGGTTCTAGAAACAAAATATTACATTATGCCTCAGAGATTGCTAATGGACAGAGAGAGAGAATGATCAATGAAATGGGCTTGGATGTGAGGGTCGCCCAGCCAGGCAGGAGCATCCATACCTCAACCTCCCCCTCTAAAATGAATAAAAGCTGAGGACCAGTGTCCAATGGGGCCTTCGCCAGGTATGTTGGGAACACGTTGCCTCCCTTCTGGCTGCTCAGGGTCTCGGATACAGCAGCAAAACCCAGGCCCAGTGCCCTTAGCAGAGGGGCGACATGAACCCCCACCTCCCTGCTTCCTCTTTCCTGTCCTTCTAGCCACAGTTGATGGGTGGCACTCTGTTCTCCTGGCTGAAGCCACTGCCCCCCAAGAGCCCCCTGTTAGCCACTACCCTGGGGTTCCAGATGAGTCCGGTCACTGCTGGCTCTCGGCCCTGGGCAGGGGTGGCTGAGCTGGTCTGGGAGGTGAGGGGAGCCCTGCAGAGTGAATGCGGAGATGGATTCCCCCACTCAGGAGCTGTTAATGCCCCAGCATGGCTCTGCCTTCCCTCTGGGGGTGGGGAAGCCAGGACACAGTCTGAACGACTTATTAGAACAGACTAAACAGTGAAGCCTGCCCCAGAGGTCCCAGACTTGAGGGGGAGAGCAGAGAGGGCTGGGGCAGCCAGACACACACTGGAGGCAATTAGCAGGTGGAAATCGGGGCAGTGCTGGGAGAGGGAAGTTGGAGGAATATGGCGGACGACAGCAGTTCCCAGGCCCACCTGGGCCTCGGCCTCACCCAGAGACCTTTCACTTGCTATTGTTGTATGCAATAGTGTATTTTCATACTTGTAATGTATTCAAGTGGACCTTTCTGCAGAGCCATAAATAAAATAGAGATGGATAGAATTACATTTTAAAATCTGACAAGGGAAGAACGAGCAGATTTATCGATGTACCTGAGGTTCAGGTGAGTTCAGCGTGGTACCTGTATGCCAAGGAGAGGAGGCTGGAAGAGATTGAAGGAGACAAGAGTACGCCTAGGGAGGAGGCCCCCAGCTTTGGCAATTCAAGATGGCACTGTCACACAGACCGTGGGGTGTGTGGCTATGGCCGGGGAATGAAAGACACAAGACTCTCCCATATGAAATAGAATCCACCAGACAGGAAAGTCCCCATCCATGATGGCCAAAGGTGAGTGTTGAGGACAACACGGAGAGCCAGGGCCAAGTTCTCCTGCGAGAGGAGGAGAGGACAGAGGCCTTTGTTTGTTTTAACCACCCCCAACCCCCGTGCTTTCCAATCAGCACTTCTGGAGCAAGGGAAGGTCTTCCATTCCCCTTATAGCCAGCCCAGCGCAGGTCCAGGGACAGGCATGGGCACCCACGGGCACAGACAAGGAGCTCCGACGCACACCCGGCCCACCAAGTGTTAGATGTGTGACCTTAGGCTGTTTAGTTCATACTTCCTTTTTATTTCTCCATGTGAGAGAAGCGGAGATAATACCTCCCATATTGCTTTGATGTAGAGGTAATGTAGGAAAGTTGCTTTTGTAAACAAGCACCTGGCCTGCCGCCTGTGGCCTGTGGGTCCAGGGGCTGTTGACTCTTCCTCCATGCTAATCATTAATCCTCAGGAGGACAGAGGCTTGTGTTTGTGACAGGAGGGGAGTGAGGGGAGGAGGGTAGAGTGACGGCCCAGGCCTGAGTCCAGCTGCCCATGTCCCCTCAGATGAAACCGACAAAGGCCACCTGCCCTGGATCCGCCAGGCCCCCGGTCGCATGTTGGACCTCTACCGTGGTGGTCATGCCCAGAAAGAAGGCAGGACCATGAATGGCTGGGCAGCGTGCAGGGTGCTCCTTGGGGCGGCACGTGGCCGTGTTTCCCAGGCCTCCTACACTGGCTGCCCAGAAGCTGCGCTGCAGAATTCCAGTGACAAAGAAGGGCACAGGGAGCTCCCTGCTCTGATAAGACACGGGGGTTCACAGAGGGAAAGGGCTCCCTTCAAGTCACGTGACAAGTTAGGGTCAGAGGCTGTGGTTGCTGGAACCCCCCGCCCCTCACTGACCTTGAGTCCAGCTACAGGGAGAACCCACGTTAGGGCTGGGGAGAGGCGGATGTCCCCACCTGAGGCTACGTGCCCAGCAGCAGGGAGATGCCGGTCGTGCATCTGGCAACCTATAGCTTCTCATCAAATGAACCCATGACCTCTCATCTTTGACCTCTTCGGCACCATGCGGTAAATGGAGGGAACATCCAGACAGGCAAACAGTGGGGGGCAGGCGGTCTACTTCCAGGCTGGCACTTTCTGCGCCAGGTCGGGCCAAGGGCAAAGGCCCAGCCACAGGGTCCTGTCCAGAGGATCCGAGGTAAGCCCGGGTTATCTCGGGTAAAGGACAGTGTCTGTTTACTGGCGTCATTGTGTGGCCTCCTGGACTCCAGCGACCTTGGCAGAACCAAAGCCGCTTGCTCCCTCCATCTGCAACTTGGCTGTTAGAGCCGTGGGACACAGTGCGGGTCTCTGCAGCAGGGCCGGGGGCCTCACCCCACAGTTAAACACCGCCGGCCTCCTCGTGGCACCCAAAGCAGGCCTAGCTGGCTGGGGACCCCCCGCTGCTGTCTTGGAAAGAGCACTTCTGGAAGACCTGTGTCCAAAGGACTTTGAAATCTTGTCTCTCCAAGGCCAACGACAGCCTTATTCCTGTGGGAAACTCCCAGAACGGAGGCCAGTCATTCCGTTATCCCCTCCACCGGCCTGCTAGCATTCCTGTGAAAGGTCCTTCGAGAGGAAAGGGTGTTTCCCTTTGGGGGGCGGTCTCAGGAGGCATCTGAGAATGACAGAGGAAAGACGACTGGGCCTGGAAATCGGGGACCTGAGTCCTAACTCCTACTGGATGACCCCGAAGCAAGTTGATCTCTGAAACTCATCTTGTAAAATGAGGTGGCCGCGGGCTGGCCTGGCTGACCCATGGGGAGTCATGAAAAGCTAAAGTCAGTGGGAGTGTTTCAGGAAGTGTAAAGCACAGGGCAAATGGCAGAGAACTCCAGGGCCCTCACCGTGCACCTGTTGCTGATCCCATTGGGCCGCCCCTGCCTGGCACCTCCGCCATTCCTCCAAGGCTCCCCGGCTCTGACCCTCTGCACAGACCACCGAGCACGGCTGGGAATAATAAGGAAGGCAGTGCTCTGCGGGCAGGGATGAGACTCTCAAAGCGAATAGGTCAAAACTGAACTATTATTTTTTAAATTTTTGTTTTATTTTATTTATTTATTTTTTTGTGGTACTGGGGATTGAACCCAGAGGCATTCTACCTTTGAGCTACACTCCCAGCCCGATTTTATTTTTTATTTGTAAACAGGGTTTCGCTAGGTTGATGAGAGTCTCACTACTTGCTGAGGCTGTCCTCGAACCTGCGATAATCTATCTCAGCCTCCCAAGTACAGGGATTATAGGCGTGCGCCACCACGCCTGGCTAACACTGAATTTATATATTCCTTCCAACACTGCTGCTTCTTCATCTACCCCTGCTCTACTCCCAACCTTTATGTATTCATGCATTCATTCGTTCGTTCTTTCTTTCTTTCATTCGTTCATTTATTTTGGTACTAGGGATTAAACCCAGGGGCACTCTGCCACTGAGATCCACCCCAGCCCTTTTTATTTTTTGATTTTGAAACAGGGTCTCGTTAAGTTGCTGAGGCTGGCCTGGAACCTGCGGTCTTCCTGTCTTAGCCTCCCAAGTACTGGAATCACAGGTGTGCGCCACTGTGCCCGGCTTCCATCTTCCCCTTCTGAAGAGTGGCATCTCCATCCAGCCAGGTGGCACAGACCAGCCACCTGGACATCGGTCTGGCAGATTCAGAGCCCAGGGCTCGCTCTCCCCTCTGCAGAGCCACGGAGGTGACTGAGCAGGGAGCCGGGGTTTTTCAGAGGAGGCCCCGGGCGGAAGAGTTTGCAGGGGGAGGAGCTCAGAGCTAGGACTTCATGGTTCTGGTACTCAGGGAGGAAGGGGCAGCGTCAATCAATGGGGAGGGTGACCAGGACGGGGAGAAAAGGAAGCGTGATAGAGGAAAGAGGGGCCATACTCCCAGGTCCAGGCAGAAGGGGATAAAGGAGCCGGGAGGACACAGGGCAGGTACAGCCCCACCCCCACATCCTGGGAACCCTGCAGCAGAGAATGACTTAAACCTTCAGTGATTTGCTGGAGGAGGTAAGTGGGTCAAGATCTGGAACAGGTGGAAAAATGGAGACTACACCTTCCCGGGGTATACTGATCGCCCAGTGGGTGTTAGCGGAAACTCTCTTTGAGAATATGAAGTGGCAACTCAGTCAGAAAACAGTAAAATCACTGATGTTGGTGTTGCCTTCCGGGGGATGGATTGGAACAAAAGGGTACCGCCATGTTCGATACACCTTTAGCAGCCCCCAGCTCCGCCCAGTCCAGTCCCTGCCCACCTCGCCAGCCCCTGCAGAGTGTGCTGCAGCCCCCGCCTGGCCTCCTTCCAACACCCAGAACTGCCTGCCCAGCTCTGTGCCCCTCTGGCCATGGCACCTGCGGTGGCCGCCTCTCCCTGCAGTGCCCTGCTCGCCACGCCTGCCATGCCTTCCTCCCACACAGCTCTTCCTAATCAACCTAGGTACGAGGTCCCCTCCCTGCTCCCTATCATTCTTTACCAAAGCATCTTGGTTTCTCCTCCACAATACGGATAACATTATGTATCAATTTACATTTACTTATTATTTATTTATGTGGCGGTGACATTCACACAGCGTTCAGGTCACCATTTTCAAGTGTGCAATGTGATGTCATTGAGTGCATGTACAACATCATGCAGCCATTACCTCTATGTAGTTCCAAAACATTCCCATCATCCCATCAGGAAACCCTGTACCCACTAAGCAGCCACTCCCTGTGCCTCCTTCCTCTCGGCCCCTGGCAAGCACCAGTCTGCTTTCGGTCTTTACAGACTCGCCTTCCTGGCCATTTTATATAAAAAGAATCACAGAATACATGGTCTTAGCATGACGTTCGAGGTTCATCCATGTGGTAGTGGGAATCAGTATTTCGTTCCTTTTTATGGCTGAACACTATCCCATGGTGTGGTTGTGATTTCATGGTCTGTATATATTTTTGGTTGTCAACCGCGGTTCCTGGCTCATAACTCCCTCCCCAAGGCAGCCGTAGACACTAGAATTTCTCTTCCCCAAGGCGGGTCTTAGAAACTCTAATCTTCCCCCACCTTTCTGTCTTAGAGCAGGCCAGAAAGATTCTTTGACCTACCCTGGCCCGATAGCACGTCATAAGACCTTCGTCACTGGGAGGGTGGAAAAGTCCCGGCCGTACCCTGGAGGAAGGAATGCTGCTCAGAAAGACCAAGAAGAATCTCAACAGACAGGCCTCACTGGGTTTTATCATCCCGTCTATTAGCCATCATGCCTATGCAATGAAGCCTCCATCAAAACCCAAAAGACCAGCCGTGCGTGGTGGCGCACGCTTGTAATCCCAGTACTTGGGAGGCTGAGACAGGAGGATCCAGATTCGCGGCCAGCCTCAGCTACTTAGTGAGGCCCTCCGCTACTGAGCGAGACCCTGTTTAAAAATAAAGAAAAAAAATAGGGCTGGGGGTGTAGCTCAGAGGTAGAATGCCCCTGGGTTCAATCCCCAGTACCGAAAAACAAAACAAAACAAACAAAGAAAAACAAAAGACCAAGCTCAGAGAGTTTCTGGGTGGCTGAACACCTGGACACCCCTGGAGGAGGGCGTGCCTGGGGAGGGCCTGCCTTGCTGTTTAATTGATAATGTGGAAGCAAGTATTTCCTGAGTTCAGTGAGCCACTCCAACAAATTCATGGAACCTGAGGACGGGGGTTGTGAGAATCCTGATTTAGAGTTGGTAGAACAAAATCACAGGTAAAACAACCTGGGGCTTGCAGCGGATTAAAGTGTAGAGGGGCAGTCTTGGGGGATTGAACCCTGTCTGTGGGCTCTGACACTATCTCTAGGTGACAAAACTGGATTGAATTTGAGGCCACCCGGCTAGCGCCCACTGTTACAAAATTGCTTACTTGCTGGTGGGGAGGAAACCTCCACACCCCTGGTGGCAGAAGTCTTTATTTTATTTTATTTTATTTTTTTGGTTCTGGGGATTGAACCCAGGGGCATTCTACCTCTGAACTACATCCCCAACCCTATTCTATTTTTTACTTTTTGAAACAGGGTCTCACTAAGTTTCTGAAAGTCTCCCTAAGTTGCTGGGGCTGGCCTCAAATCTGTGATCCTTCTGACTCAGCCTCCCAGGTACTGGGATCCAAGGCATGTGCCACCGCGCCTGACTAGAAGTCTTTTGTGTTGATTGTGGTGTGACATCTTTCCATGGGGGTCATGCTAATCTTCTCTGTGTTGTTCCAATTTTAGGATATGTGCTGCCAAAACGGGCAAGCTTGTGGTGTGAGGAGGGAGGAAAAACAGTCACTTCGTGTCTCCCCAACTCAGTGGCTGTACCACATTCTCTTATTTGGGTTATTTCCACCATTTGCCACTATAATATTCATGTACAAATATTTGGTCGGATGCTTTTTTTTTGTGGTACTGGGGATTGAACCCAGGGGCATTCTACCTCCAAGCTATACCCCAGATCTATTTTTTATTCTTTATTTTGAAACAGGGTCTCACTAAGTTGCCAAGGCCTCACTAAGTAGCTGAGGCTGTCTGCGAACCCAGATCCTCGGGTCTCAGCCTCCCAAGTACTGGGATCACAAGCGTGCGCCACCACGCCCAGTGGATGCTTGTTTTTAATTTTTTTGAGGGTAAATACCTAAAAGTGAATTGCTGAGCCATATGGAAACCCTATGTTAACTTTTTGAGGAATCACTAATTAATTTTTTGATACTGGGGATTGAACCCAGGGCCTCATGCTTGCTAGGTGAGCACTCTACCCACAGAACTATATCCCTGGCTCTTTTTATTTTTTATTTTGAGACAGGGTCTCACTTAAGTTGCCCAGGCTGGCCTTATTTTTTAATGTGTCTGTTATCCACCAGATGTCTAGGTTGGTACCATCCAAAGTAGAAGCCATCAGTCCTGGGTGCTTATTTAGATTTCAATTTGTTAAAATTAAATAAAATTAAGCTGGGCGTGGTGGTGCATGCTTGTAATCCCAGTACTTGGGAGGCTGAGACTGGAGGATCCAGGTTCGCGGACAGCCTCAGCTACTTAGTGAGGCCTCCGCAACTTAGTGAGACCCTGTTTCAAAATAAAGAATAAAAAATAAGGATGGGGGTGTAGCTAGGAGATAAAACACCCCTGGGTTCAATCCCCAGTACCACACACATACACAAATTAAATAAAATTAAAGACAGGACTTTCGGTCATACTAGCTATGTTTCAAGGGCTCAGTAGCCACATATGATTAGTGGCTACCATATTTCCATCTCCCAGAAAGTACTATTGGACAGTGCTGGGTTGACACTGCACTCTTCCCTGGCTCAGGGATCAAGAATGCCTGGTTGACCATAAAATACCCGATGTCCAGCAAAATGCCTGGTGCATAGGGTATATTTTTGGAAGAAAGGAAAAAAGAAAGAAGGGAGAGAGGGAGGGAGGAGGGAAGGAAGGAAGAAAGAAAAGAGGGAGAGAGGGAAGGAAGAAGAATTGTTTCTATAGTCATTTCTTTTCAACAAATCTGTAAGGGAGGTAGGTAAAGGGTGACTCCCCCCTTTTTTTAGGTACTGGGGATTGAACCCAGAGGCATTCTACCACTGAGCTACACCCCCAGGCCTTTTTTAAAATTTTGGAACAGGGTCTCACTAAGTTGCTGAAGGTCTTGCTAAGTTGCTGAGGCTGGCCTCGAACCTGTGATCCTCCTGTCTCAGCCTCCCAAGTACTGGGATTGCAGGCATGTGCCACTGCACCTGAGTGACTTTCTCTTTGATGCAGATGAAGAACAGGCCCAGGGAGTTAAATATCATCCCCAGTATGACAGAGCTAGCATGGGTCGGGGACCTCCTAGACTTCTTACTTTTTCTGTGGTCAGACCTTCAGTGGCTCCAGAGACATTCTGGCGATGTAGTGAGAAGGTGGCAAGGTGGGGACACACAGGGCAGCTGACAGATCAGTCTGGCTCTGGTACAGTTGGAGCATTCTTAGTCTAAAGGCACTTCAGACAAGACCCTATCCACCCCCCTGCCCCGTTTGTTTTTTGGTTTTTGTTTTTGTGGTACTAGGGATTGAACCCATAGGCATTTGGTCTCTGACCTATATCCCCAACCCTTTTTAAAATTTTTTTGTTTTTATTTTATTGATTTTTTAATTAATTATTTATTTGGTACTGGGGATTGAACCCAGGGGCATTCTACCTCCGAATTACACCCCCAGCCCAATTTTATTTTTACTTGAAAACAGGGCCTCACTAGGTTGGTGAGAGTCTCACTACTTGCTGAGGCTGTCCTCGCACCTGTGATCCTTTTGTTTTAGCCTCCCAAGTACTGGGATTACAGGCATGCACCACCAGACCCAGCTAAAATTTTTTGTTTTTAAAATAGGGTCTCGCTAAATTGCTGAAAGTCTTGTGCGACTCTTATCGCCTCTTTCCTTGTCTATAAAAATGGAGCCGGACATGGTGGCTCACACCTGTAATCCCAGTCCTTGGGAGGCTGAGGCAGGAGGATCACAGGTTTGAGACCAGCCTCAGCAAGTTAGTGAGGCCCTGTTTCAAAATAAAAAATAAAGCCAGACATGGTGGTACACACTTGTAATCCCAGTACTTGGGAGGCTGAGACCAGAGGATCTGGGTTCGCAGCCAGCCTCAGCTACTTAGTGAGGCCCTCCACAGCTTAGTGAGACCCTGTTTCAAAATAAAGAATAAAAAATAGGGCTGGGGGTGTGGCTTGAAGGTAGAATGCCCCTGGGTTCAATCCCCAGTACCACCAAAATAAATAAATAAATAAATAAATAAATAAATAAATAGATAAAATAGGGCTGGGGGTGTAGTTCAGAGGTAGAAAGCCCCTGGGTTCATTCCCCCACCACACACACACACACACACACACACACACACACGAGAAGTCATGTGCCCCAGGGATTACACAAGAGGTACAGTTGGAACCAGAACTGGGAGTGGAGGGCAGGGTCATGGCTTTAGGGGACCCACTGAGGGTTTAGAACCGTAGAACAGTTTCCTGGTCTTGTAGTAAGATTAATCTGGTAACATCTACAGGGTGGACCACAACCCAGGCTTAGGGAAAAACCAGTTGGGAGAGCAACCTCGATCCAAGTCAGCAGGTTGGTGGCAGGACGGGGAGGCAGGGAGGGACAGGAGCCCGTGAAGTCTGAATGGCACAAATGAAAGAAGACTGGGTGAGCGTGACGGAGAGGGAAATCTAATAGAGAGGGACCTGGAGCGCTTGTGACATGGAGCCAGGAAATGTGGTAATGCTGCTGGTTAGAAAAGAATTCAGAAAAGGTGGCAGTGTGTGCAGGAAGGCCGAAGTGAGCCTCACGCATGATGGATGATTCACTCATGGAACATTCCAGCTAGAAGGGACTCAATAAGGGATACAAGTTAAGTATCCCTTATCCAAAATGCTTGAAACCAAGAGTGCTTCAGATTTTGGAGTTTTTTTTTTTTTTTTTTTTTTTTGCGTTTTGGAATATCTGCATAGACTTTACCAAGTTGAGCATCTCTAATCTGGAAATCCCAAACCCCAAATGCTCCAAAATTTGGAAGTTTTTGAGAGACACGTTGGTGCTCAAAAGTTTTTGGAATTCAGGTGGGCATGATGGCTCACACCTGTAATCCCAGTAGTTGAAAGGCTGAGACAGGAGGATCGCAGGTTCATGGCCAGCCTCAGCAACATGAGGCCCTCTGCAACCTAGTGGGACCCTGTTTCAAAAATAAACAATAAAATAGGACTGGGGGGTGAATGCTCCTGGGTGCAACTCCCAGTACCACACACAAAATAATTGAAATAATATTTCTGTACATAAAACACCCAGCGCAGTTCTAGTATACACTAGATATGTCTTTCCTCTTTCTTTCCATTTTCTTCCCCAGAGCATTGCACAGATGGCTAGATCAGCTGAATCAGGGAGATCAAAGACGTGGAAATTCCTTGAAGTGTATAAACCCACTGGTGTTGCTCACAGCACAGGGAATTCATGTGGTTGCGTTGAGTTGGGGGGATATTTTTCACGGAAACTGCAGAGATGTCATTAGCACCTTGAAGTAAAAAGCACACCAGAAGTTCTTGGATGCTGCTCACGTTCCTGGCTCTGCAGAAGCCATGACTAAACCTTTGGGACACTCTTGCTAGAACAGTCAGCGGAGGAACCGCCTTTCCTACCAGCTCATCCAGCGGGTCTACTGGGAGGAGGTATACGCTTGAAACTATCCCCGGGATGATTACCAACACATACTGGTAGGTTACCAAGAATGTGAAGCTCTCCAGGGTCCCTGGAGGCATGGAGAATATTGGGCAACAACTTTTTTTTTTTTTTTGGCGGTACCGGGGATTGAACCCAGGGGCATTCTACCTCCGAGTTACACCCCCAGTCCTATTTTTTATTCTTTATTTTGAAACAGGGTCTCACTAAGTTGAGGAGGGCCTCACTAAGTAGCTGAGGCTGGCCGCGAACCCGGATCCTCTGGTCTCAGCCTCCCAAGTACTGGGATTACAAGCATGCGCCACCATGCCTGGCTGGACAGCAGCCTTTTTTACCTCAGCCACTTCTTGTTAGCAGTCTCTGTGGATCCTGAATGGCAGCTCATCCAGCGGGTCTACTGGGAGGAGGTATACGCTTGAAACTATACGCGGGGATGGGAGGCCCCCTCCTCTTATGACACAGAATTCGCTCGTGCATTCATGTACTGCTTGACAAATAATCACTAGAATGCCCAGTGTGCGCCGGGCACTCTCCTAGGGATTGCGCATACAGTAGTGGGCGAGGTGGCTTTGGTCGCCACTCTTGGGAAATGAACATTCCAGTGGAAAGAAAGACAATAATAACCCAGCAAACCCACCATTACAAAGTTCCACAAGTATGTGTTGCGAAGAAAACAACCAGGGTGGTGGAGAACAGCCTGGCCGGGGGTGGTTGGGGAAAACTCCGAGGAACTTTGGAGCCAGTCTGGGCAGGGGGCGAGGAGGAGGAGCATTTTAGGCAGAGGTGGTGGTCTGGGCAAACACCATGAAACAGGAATGAACTTGACTTACGGGACCCACACGCTTGACTGAGAGCTTGGACTAAGCTAAGTACAAGAAGAAAGGCTCTAAGCCGGGGAGCGACAGGATCCAACCTGCACTTGAAGATTGCTCAAGCCGAAGGCAGCAGGGAGACTGGTAGGAGGCTCCGGGAGAGTGTACCGGCCCAGACTGGGGTGGGCTCAAGCAGGCTCCAGGAGGCTTACACATTCCAGGGGAACTACGGTATCTGCTTACATACTGTATGCACTTCTATGTTTGTTTGGTTTTTTTTTTGCAGTACCGGGAATTCAACCCAGGAGCATTCTACCTCCAGGATACACCCCCAGCCCTATTTTTTATTCTTTATTTTGAAACAGGGTCTCACTAGGTTGCGGAGGGCCTCACTAAGTAGCTGAGGCTGGCCGCGAACCCGGATCCTCCATTCTCAGCCTCCCAAGTACTGGGATTACAAAAAGAATAAGATTTTTTGCCCCCTTTAGGGGTACTACATCCCCCTTTGGAAATACACACTGTAGATCAAGGTCCCCTCCCAATTATAACAGGGACCCACAGAGGGGCTCTCACCTGTGCTCAGGAACATGTCCACATTGGCTTCCTTAGAGAACATGTCTGGCAGCCTCCGCGGTGGATACGTCGCCATCTTGGATCCGTGGGACAAGAAAATCCATGCGTACTGTGAGGAAAGGACATGACTCTACGGTGAGGACTGATGGGCATACATTATCTGAGAAAAGAAACTACCAGGTGACAAACAGCATGTCTGGTGCTTCAAGAAAGAAATTTGTAGAGGGGGTCGACAGTGACTACCATGATGAAAACATGTACTACAGCCAGTCTTCTATGTTCCCACATCGGTCAGAAAAAGATATGCTGGCATCACCATCAAATCAGGTCAGCTGTCTCAGTTTGGGGCAAGCTTGTACGGGCAACAAAATGGAAGTGAAAATGTGACAGGATTGGACCTTTCAGGTTTTCCAGCATTAGCAGACCGAAACAGAAGGGAAGGAAGTGGTAATCCGACTCCATTAATAAACCCCTTGGCTGGAAGAGCTCCTTATGTTGGAATGGTAACAAAACCAGCAAATGAGCAGTCCCAGGACTTCTCAATACACAACGAAGATTTTCCAGCATCACCTGGTTCCAGCTATAAAGATCCAACATCAAGTAATGATGACAGTAAATCTAATTTGAATACATCTGGCAAGACAACTTCAAGTACAGATGGACCCAGATTCCTTGGAGATAAAAGTTCAACAACACAAAATAATAATCAGCAGAAAAAAGGGATCCAGGTGTTACCTGATGGTCGGGTTACTAACATTCCTCAAGGGATGGTGACGGACCAATTTGGAATGATTGGCTTGTTAACATGTATCAGGGCAGCAGAGACAGACCCAGGAATGGTACATCTTGCTTTAGAAAGTGACTTAACAACATGAGGCCTCTATTTGAACTCTCCTGAAAATACCCCAAATTTGCATCACCCTGGGCATCTTCACCTTGTCGACCTCAAGACATAGACTTCCATGTTCCATCTGAGTACTTAACAAACATTCACATTAGGGATAAGCTGGCTGCAATAAAACTTTGCCCATATGGAGAAGACCTTCTCTTTGATCTCTATTATATGAATGGAGGAGACGTGTTATAACTTTTAGCTGCAGTAGAGCTTTTTAACCATGATTGGAGATATCACAAAGAAGAACGAGTATGGATTACCAGGGCACCAGGCATGGAGCCAACAAGGAAAACCAACACGTATGAGAGGGAAACCGTATTACTTCTTTGACTGTCTTAACTGGAGGAAAGTAGCTAAGGAGTTCCATCTGGAATATGACAAATTAGAAGAACGGCCCCACCTGCCATCCACCTTCAACTACAACCCTGCTCAGCAAGCCTTCTAAAAAGACTTCCCTTTTCTTGGGTTATGGCTGTCTCAGCACAATACTCAACATAACTGCAGAACTGATGTGGCTCAGGCACCCTGGTTTTAATTCCTTGAGGATTTGGCAATTGGCTTACACAAAGGGTCACCATTTGAGGTCCTGCCTTACTAATTATGTGCTGCCCAACAACTAAATTTGTAATTTGTTTTCCTCTAGTTCGAGCAGGGTCTAAATTTTTTCATTTATTTTCTTTTTTTTTTTTTGCCAGCAGACAGACTTGGGTCTGTAAAGACAAGCAAGTACACTGACAGAAGTTTACTATTTAGTTTCTTAAATGTAAAAAAGAAAACCCACAAAAGACTCAACAAAATTAGACCACAAAATTTGCATTGTTCATTGTAGCACTATTGGTAATAAAATAACAAATGTTTGTGCATTTTTATGTGAAGATCCTTCTCGTATTTCATTTGGAAAGATGAGCAAGGTCTGCTTCCTTCATTTGATCTCCCCTTCTGTTTTTTTTTTTTTTTTTTTTTTGCGGTACCAGGGATTGAACGCAGGGGCGTTCTACCTCCGCGCTACACCCCCGGCCCTATTTTTTATACTTTATTTTGAAACCGGGTCTCACGAAGTTGCGGAGAGCCTCACTAAATAGAGAGAGACAGAGAGAGAGAGAGAGCTGAGGCTGGCCGCGAACCTGGGTCCTCCGGTCTCCGTCCCCTTCTGTTTTTGAAAGGCAGTTTCGCCAAGCTTAATGCAAGAGTATCTGACTGTTTAGAAGAACGATATTGCCACAATCTCTGGATGTTCTCCAGGGTTGTGTTATTACTGAGCTTCATCTTTCCAGAATGAGCAAAACACTGTCCAGTCTTTGTTACAATTTTGTAATAAATGTGTGCATTTTTAAAAATTTTTTGGACATCACATGAATAAAGGTATATATGTACGAATGTGTATAATTATATATATGACATCTATTTTGGAAAATGTTTGCCCTGCTGTACCTCATTTTTAGGAGATGTGCATGGATGTGATATATGAAAATGGGACATTCTAGAACTGCTGGTCAGGGGACTTTGTCGCCCTGTGCACTAAAGGGCCAGATTTTCAGCAGCCAAGGACATCCATACCCAAGTGAATGTGATAGGACTTAAAGAAGTGAACTGAGACAATCACTCTGGCTGTTTGAACAGCAGCATTTCATAGGAAGAGAAAAAAGATCAATCTTGTATTTTCTGGCCACATAAAGGCTTCTTCTCTGTAATAAAGTAGAAAAGCTCTCCTCAAAAAAAAGAACATGTCTCACCGCTGCCCCTGCTAGCAGGCACTGTTCAAGGTGACCTTCCCCCCTCCCAAGGTCCCAGAGGCCTCACCCACCCCAAGCCAGCAGGGCTTCACAGAAAGGAGGCCAGGTCCGTCTCCCCTCTGTTCTGCTGGGTCTCCAGGCATGAAGGCAGCACCCACGCCCTTCCTTCTTGTCAGACAGATCTCACGACTCCTTCAGCTGAGGCTGCACCCGGCAAGATACCAACTGTCTCTCCAGCTCTGCCTCTGCTCCCAGGGCTCCCCAAATGTGCTCCTTGATGAGTCCCTTCCCCAACTACCAATCAGCAGCCACACTGAAACCCCAGCCTAAGCTCAGCTGGTCTTCACCGCAATGGGGAGTGCTCCCAGCACGCCTTCTGGTAGACCCATTACCCTTCTGACTGCTTCATTTCACAGATGAGCACCCCGAGACCCAGAGAGGTCTGATCTCAAAGCAAGGTCACAGAGTGAGTGGCCCCAAGACTTGTTTTCCTTTGTTCTGCACAGAAGACCAAAGAACCTCAGAGGCAGTGCCCATGAATGGGGGATCAGGGGTCTCTCCACCGGCCTGTCGGGCATAGGGAGGCCTACTCAAAGTGTGGTCCACACACCAGAACCTGCCCACAAATCGTTGGTTGCCAGTCTGCAGTAAGTGCAGGAATTAGAAGTAAACCTCTAGGAATGTTCCTTGCAATTTGATAGAGTAATTTTATGCTTATTAACACTAATAAAATCCGGGCTCGGATACTGAGGGGTTTTTTTGCATTTCATTTTTCTTAAACATTTTTAGTTGACACATTATATTTTTACATCTTAAATGGGGTACAGTACGATAATTTGATACATGTATACAATGTGTAATGATCAGATCAGGGTAATTGGCATTTCTATTTGCTCAAACATTTATCATTTCTTTGTGTTGGGAAACTTAGGACTCTTCTAGTTATTTTGAAATATGTCATAGCCTCGCATGGTGGCGTATGCTATAATTCCAGTACCTGGGAGACTGAGACAGGAGGATCGCAGGTGCAAGGACAGCCTCAGCAATGTAGTGAGACTCTCAGCAACGTAGTGAGACCTTGTTTCCAAACAGAAAATAAAAAGGGCTGGGGGTGTAGCTCGGAAGTAGAATGTTATCTAGCCTCTCTCTGTCACTACTCCAGCCTACTCCCCAGTTCCTAGTCTCTAGGGACATTATTCTACTCTCTTTTTCTATGACATTGCATTTCATTTTTCCAATGATTTATTTTGGTTGTATTGTATGAAATATGAGAGTGTTAATCTGCACCAAGTTAGAAATTAAACAGACAAACAAACAAAAAAAAGCTGTTCTTTCCCTGCTGACTGTGCGAAAAGCAGTGTAGAGGTTGCCTACCTCTTACCAGCAACAGAAGGTCTTTGACCTCAAGATTAGGAGAAGAGCATAGAGTTGGCTGAACTGACTGGTGGTCAGAGCTCAGAGGTCTGTCTTGCAGCTCTGGGCAGACACAGGCTCAAGGTCATCAGAGTCTGGCTCCTGGGAGGAACAGTTCCCTAAGCCCATGGGTGTGCAAAGAGTGGTTCCATGTGCCTTGCACTTGGGGACTTGGCCGATCATACTTTTTTGTGTGTGTGTGGTATTGGGGATTGAACCCAGGGGCATTCTACCTCCGAGCTACACCCCCAGCCCTATTTTTTATTCTTTATTTGAAACAGGGTCTCGCTCAGTTGCGGAGGGCCTCACTAAGTAGCTGAGGCTGGCCATGAACCTGAGATCCTCCTGTCTCAGCCTCCCAAGTACTGGGATGACAAGTGTGCGCCACCACGCCTGGCTCCGATCATATCTTTGATAGAGTAGTCAGGAACCTTAACCACCATCTAATTGCCTCCCACAGTTGTGGAGTTGGGGCATCTGAGATGAGACCCAGGAGGGTGATGGCTTGCTTATTTTCCTCTCCTTGATACCTAGTAGGTGACTGTCACAGAGTCTCCATTGGGGTTCCACCTGTGAGCGGTGGAGAAGAAGGGGTTTATCACAGGGTTTGGAAATGTTGTTCAGCTTAGCTAAGTTGACACACCACAAAGCCACCAGTACACCTCTTAAATGCTGAATGAAAGACGAAAAAATAAAAGTTACCTGCCCAAGGGCACGCAGTGAGCAACTGAGAAGCGAGCTGGAGTGTGAATGGGGCCTTCTTACCCCTGCATGACTTTGCGCTCCACACTTACTTCTGGAAAGGGCCTGGAAGCTCAGCCCACCCACAGGCCACGAGGCAGCCCAGAATGTGTTCCACGCCAGGCGTTCAACGCTGTCAAACTTCAGCCTCTTCCTGCAAGGAACGTACAGATTGGGTGATGAGGGCAGATACAGAGATCATTTTGATGCCACAGATGGAAGTCCTTAGGGATATAGAGGCGGGAACTTCTGGCTTTGCCACAGTGGAGGTAACTCACCAATGGGATCTTTTTTTTTTTTTTTTTTTTTGCGGTACAGGGATTGAACCCAGGGACATTCTACCTCCAAGCCCTATTTTTTATTCTTTATTTTGAAACAGGGTCTCACTAAGTTGTGGAGGGCCTCACTAAGTAGCTGAGGCTGGCTGTGAACCTGGATCCTCCCTGCAATCTTCCCGTCTCAGCCTCCCAAACACTGGGATTACAAGCGTGCGCCACCACGCCCGGCTTACTGATGGGATCTTTAGGTTGAGTAGGAGTTGCAGGCAGGAAGGGTGGGGTCCGGTGCTCTGGCCGCCAGGGAGGCGGACTGGCAGGTTACAGCCATGCTTGGGGAATGCGAGCAATTCTACATGGCTGGAGGGTAGCCACTGGAGGAGAGACACAGAGCCAGGAAAGGGAGGCAGGCTCCAGACTCTGGACTCTGAGCCGGAAGATGCAGATGGCTGGGCTAGGGCAGTGCCTTGGGGCTGATGAGAGGAAATCTACCTCAGAGATGATTTCAGGTGGAATTAATTGGCCCACCTGTGGGATCTCTCTCTCTCTCTCTCTCTCTGCACTGGGGATTGAACCCAAGGGCATTCTACCTCGGAGTTACACCCCCAGGCCTTTTTATTTTTTGGTTTTGAAACAGGGTCTTGCTAGGTTGCTGAGGGTCTTGCTAAGTTGCTGAGGCTGACCTCAAACCTACAATCCTCCTGCCTCAGTCTCCCAAGTACTGGGATTACAGGCGTGTGCCACCACACCTGGCCTATGGGATCTCTTTGATCCTTTGACTGGGAGGTAATGGCAAATGGGTGAGGAAGCCTCTCTAGCGCCCACACCCAGTGTCAGGGTCCAGGCAGAGGTGGGAGAATGAGACCTGCAGCGTCTTTTCACTCCGGGTAGGGCGGACTCCCCTGTGGGCAGGAGGACCCTCAGCACTTGCCAGCCTCAGGATCAGTCCAGACGGGATTTCCAGATGACTCAGAGAGTTGGCAGGTGACTCCTTCCAGCATCCCGCACCAGGGACGGGCTGACTCCTGCACACACCTATTCTATTCTGAGGCAGAATAGAAGAAATAGAATTTATTTTTTATTTTTTTTGGTACTGGGGATTGAACCAGGGGCATTCTACCTCCGGACTACACCCCCAGCCCTATTTTTTATTCTTTATTTTGAAACAGGGTCTCACTAAGTTGCCGAGGCCTCACTAAGTAGCTGAGGCTGGCCGTGAACCTGTGATCCTCCTCTCAGCCTCCCAAGTACTGGGATTACAAGCATGTGCCACCATGCCTGGCTGAAGAAATAGAATTTTAAATAGAAAGGAGACAAATTGGGAAGGAAAGAAAAATATTTTAAAAAGCTTATATTTAAAATTTAAAATACTTCATAATTAGTTTCGCTTTAACAGAGCTTGTTCGCTCTTAGACAAAAGCCAGGCCCACAGTTTTAATCATAATGGGCTAGCTCCATACCTGAGATCCCTTAGATGATGAGATCCCCCAAAATGCTTCACCTTGTGTCAGAGCTCCGCTCACCTCGATTTCCTGGGAAGAAGATCCCAGAGGAAATCACACATTTGCCCTGTACCCCGCCCCCCCTCCCCTCGCACCTCTGCTCCCTGGGATTCCTATCCTGAAGGAATTCTTACCTTTTGTCAGCCTGAAGATTCAAAGAAAGGGGAGCGCCATCCCATGTCGCCCGGTTTCCCATCATGTGCCCCAGCCACCCCCCTCTCTAGTGCCCTATAAGAAAAAGGATTGTATAGATCCCTGGGGCCTCTCTGCTGCACTCTCACACTCTTGAAATGGTCCGGATTTTTCCTTGAACGTGTATCTCTACTTTTCTTGAATTAAACCTCTGTCTTTGTCTCTTACTAGCACGTGCTGAAATCCTTTTCGCCACCGAAGCCAAGAATCCACGGAATTATCGTGTTTTCCCATGACACTCCGATTGCCTCCTCACCGGAATTAGGGTGAGGCAGCCTCTGGAACTTGAAGCCATCATCAGAATCACAGATGAGGGCCGGGCATGGTGGCGCACGCTTGTAATCTCAGTACTTGGGAGGCTGAGACAGGAGGATTGCAGGTTCGAGGACAGCCTCAGCAAGTAGTGAGACTCATCAACCTAGCGAGCCCGTTTCCAAATAAGAAATAAAATCAGCCTGGGGGTGTAGCTCAAAGGTAGAATGTAGAATGCCTCTGGGTTCAATCCCTAGTACCACACACACACACACGCACACACACACAAAAAGAATCACAGATGAGAAGGAAATTTAGCGATGACTGCTCAACACCATTTTCTGTACAAGAAAGGGCAGAGCCAAGAAGGGCAAAGTGGGGGCGGGGAACTTGGGCCAAGTCTGCTGGTATTTGGTGTCCATCTTACGCCAGCACACCTGGCTGCGCCCCGCTTCACTTGCCTCCTGATGGAGATAGCCAAGGGCGTTACATGGTGGGACAGGGCAAGGTGTTCTTGCCACTGGGGGCAGTACCGGAAGCAGAGGGAGGCTGTTCCTTGGGTACCGGGCCAGGTCATCCAAGGACTGACAAGCCTCACACACTTGAGGAAGTCGGTGGCTGCTACATCTCAATGGCACCTTATATATTTTAGCCAGGATTTCTACATATTTTCAGTAAGAGGGTGGCTTCAGATGCCTAGACCATTCTATTCTTGGGTTTTGGTTTTTGCTGTTTTTTTTTTTATCAGCCTCTGCTTCAGAATACACCAGCCTATTCTTAGAGACAAAGAACCTCTCAGATTTCCTAACTGCTGGGTGACTTCGAACAAGCCAATCTCTGGGTCTCAGTTTCCCCTGGCTGAAAGATAAAACCGAGTAATCACCAGGTTGCCCTCCATGACCCCGTCCAATTTTGGCCACACCCTGGGCTGTGTGTCCCTGTGGGTTCCTGCCCCCATTTCTCCCTCTGCTTCCCCTCTGTTCCTGGGGCTGCCCAGGCTCCCTTTCCTTGGTGGTGTGTCCTCTGTCCCTCCTGAACCTCTCAGAGTTAGTCATGCACCACCTGGTCAGCCTGTGTCTAGCCTACCTCATAGGACTCGTGGAGTAGGGGAGGGGAGTCAGGGAAGCAGGCCAGTGACATTTCTACCCAGCCCTGCAGATTCCTAGAGGCCCCCTTGGGGGAAAAGCCCTGAAATAGAAACCCAAATCCATACACTTTAGTCCTGGCTCTGCAACCGCCCTGCTTCGTGAGGCCAGGCTCATGTGTGGTCACATCAGATGATTAGATTAGATGCTGAATTTCCTCCAACACCAACATGCTAGCTATGTGTCCAGGCCTTATCTATATCTAGATGTGTAAGATTTATTTAATTTGTATCTATAACAATTTCAAAAGTGTTCTTCTGCCCATGACATCAGATGATTGGCATATAACCCTTGGAAGCAGATAGGATGTGTAGATAGCTCTTGTTTACAAATGGGAAAACTGGCTCTCGAGAGGTTAAGTGAGTTGGCTGAGGTAATAATGCTAGTTTGGAAAGAGATTGCACTGTGGAATTAGACCCAAAAGCCAGATCCCAGTTCTGTCTAGCATTTGACTTCACTGAGCTTCGATTCCCCCAGTTATAAAGTGAGGATGATGAAGTGATGCCCACTTTTCAGTGCCTTTCCTCCTTTAGTTGGCACCAGGTTTGGGCACAGTGGTGACAGTTATGTGGTGAACCAAAGATGTGGGGGCCAGAGACTCACCTGCTGAGCCCCTGCAAATCCCTACTCCAAGCGAATCGGAGGCTTCTACCCCTAGGTCTCTGAGCAAACATCTCAAGGTGAGAGAAGAGGATCCAGGTGCAGCAAAGGGGGAGGGCCAGGGGAGCCCCCAAGACCCAGACTCTGGGACCCTCGGTAGCTCTGCGACTCCATAAACATCACACTCAAATGCATATGTGTGTTGTGTTGGATCAAGTCTTGCCATCTGTATTTGCCTTGGCTGTTGTCAACAGGGCATTGACCTTTGAGTCAGAAAATGTTTGAGTCAGAATTTCTAGTCCTTGCTCTGCCATTCAGTTGCTTTGTGGCCTTGGTCAAGCTCGTCATCTCCGCTGGGCCACAGCCATCTTGTTGGTAAAATGAGGTCCTTCCAGCTCTAAACCCCATGCTATTGTGCAATGAACAAATGCACTTGAACTCAGTAAACTTGCAAGCAGGACCTGAGGTCTCCAGGGCAGCTCTTCCTCCTAGTGGAAGGCTGCTCAATCCCTTGACACCGCCTACCTTGTTTATTCTGTGCATGGTGTTAGTGGGAACTCAATAAATATCGGTTGCATGTATGCATGAATGAATGCTTTTAAGTTTAACCGCTTACCTATCATTTAGAGGCTACTCTCATTCAGCCAGTGCGATGTGGCAGACAGTGGGTGGGCTATGAATCAGACAAATTCCTTCAATGCTTACAAGATGTGGGACCCCGGGCAAGCTGCATAATCTCTCTGAGCCTTATTGTCATCATTGGTAAAACAAGAATACTGAATCCTCTCTTGCAGGACTGTTATGAGGATTCAAATAGGTAATGGATTTAAAAGCATGCAATACACTTCGGGCGTGGTGGCACATGCCTGTACACGGTGGCGCATGCCTCCCAGTACATGGGAGGCTTAGACAGGAGGATCATGGGTTCACAGTCAGCTTCAGCAAATTAGTGAGGCTCTCAGCAACTTAGTGAGACCCTGTTTCCAAATAAAAAGTAAAATAGGGCTGGGGGTGTAGGCCCCTGGGTGTTCCATTCCCAACAACACACACACACACACACACACACACACACACACATACATACACACACACAGCATGCAATAATACAGTGTTTAGTGCATAGTAAATCTTCAAGAAAGGAGGATTCTCAGAAGACTGGGAACAAACCCACCATATGACCCAGCTCTACCACTCCTGGGTATCTACCCAAAAGAATGGAAACCAAAGTACTGCATGCCTATCTATGTTTATAGCTGCACAATTCACAATTGCCAAACTATGGAACCAGCTGAGATATCCATCAACAGATGAATGGATTACAAAACTATGGGATATGTACACAATGGAATTCTACTCAGCCATAAAGAAGAACAAAATTATGTCATTTGCAGGGAAATGGATGGAACTGGAGAACATTATGCTAAATGAGATTAGTCAGTCATAAAAAGTGAAAAGTCGTATATTCTCCCTGATATGTGGAAGCTAGGGAGAAAATGGGACACAGGAGGGACTCTAGACAAAGAAGGAGGAACCTTAGATGAGTGAAGAAGGGGACCTAACTGAAGGAGATGAGAGGGGGGAAGAGGGAAACACCTCAATGGACATGAAGTACATACACAAACTTATCAAAGTCAATCACTGTGCTGAGCACTGGAAGGAGGGGAGGGTGAGGGAATAGGGTGGGAACTGGGGGAGGGCTCAATGAGCCCTCTACCCTGTGCATGTATGCCTCTACCACCCTGAACTTCAACAAGCAGTATGATTACAATGCACCAATTTAAAAAATGAAAAAAAGAAATATTAATTAATTTGGCTTTCTTGATAGCCAAAGAAGCAAACGTTGGCGGCAGTACCAAAGCCCCGTTACTGCTGATACAATGACAGCAGGAATAATAAAATGTCCCTTATACTGGGTAGAGGAACTACTTCATAGACTGTCCAGTGTTTTTAGTTTTCATTGTAATTGTCTGATTTTATCTTCATCCTCTTGCAATGTAGATATTACTTCCATTTTACAGATAAGGAGACTGAGACTTGGAGAAGTGACCTGGTCAAGAAAGATCACACAGCTGACAGGGACTAGATCTTGGATGAGAATCTGGGCTTTCTGATGGCAGTTGTCTCTAGGGGCTGGGCCATGGTCCAGTGTCCTTCTTTGACAAGGACATAAAGGGACATGTGAAAGTACATGTTGATCTTGTCTGATTTGAGAATCAAAGACTAGATGTACTCCACCCAGCTGGATGCTCAGAACAGCCTAGGGTGGCCCTTGTCTATTCATTCTTACATTTCCTTCCTCCTAGAGAAAATAAACCTTTTTAAATACGTACAGTTGTAGCCGGGCGTGGTGGCGCACGCTTGCAATCCCTGTACTTGGGAGGCTGAGACCGGAGGATCTGGGTTCGCAGCTAGCCTCAGCTACTTAGTGAGGTCCTCTGCAACTTAGTGAGACCCTGTTTCCAAATAAAGAATAAAAAATAGGGCTCAGGGTGTAGCTCGGAGGTAGAGTGCCCCTGGGTTCAATCCCCGGTACTGCAAAAAAAAAAATGTACAGTTGTATTGGTTCTCCTTTGGGGGGTCCAGGGATACCTAATTTTGGCATTCTAAGATCTAGTGAATGCGCCAGATTGCCCTGCAGCCCACCCTTTATTATTTCACGTTCCTCTTTCTATCTTTAGACTAAGGAGAGCATCCTTTTGCAGTAAGACATCTTCTCCCCCCTCATCCCAGCATCATGTCTGTTGACACCCTCTATTTCTTTTAGCCTTTTGGGTTAGAGCTGCAGGCAAAGCCACTGCCTCCAAAGGAAACTCTGTGTGTGTGTGTGTGTGTGTGCACGCCTGCATACGCTTGCTTCTGGAGATGAAACCCAGGGCCTCCCACATGCTAGGCAAGTGCTTTACCACTGAGCCACCCCCCAGCCCCCAGGGAACACTCTTAATATCTATGCACTTGCCTTCCTCACCCCATCCCTACTTAGTTCACTAGGCAAGGAGGGACCAGGGAATGTCTGAGGCCAAGGGAGGTCGTGGTGGGGGCTGGGCTCAGTGTGTGCCATGGCTGGTGGTTGGGGGCCTTGGCCACGATAATAGCACGGGCAACGGAATAAGAGGGGCAGATTAAAACATGCCAGAGGTAGAATCTGTCGAACACCAGACCCTTTTTGCAAGGGTGGGAGGCAGGAGAAGAGAAGAAGCAAAAGATATTCTGGAATCCTAAGAACGGTGGTGCCCTTAATAGAAACGAAGATGTTAGAAGACAGAGCTGGTTTGGAGAAGGGAAGGTGGCAAATTCAGCTTTGTAACAGGTGGTGCAGGTTAGACCCGGATAGAGCCAAAGGCCACATCTGGTAGCATCACTCGCTTGGCTCAGGGAGGTCGAGTGTGAGATGTGAGCGGGACCCTCCCCTTTGCCTGCCTGAGCTAAGGGGAAATGTGGTCGGACCCTGGGAAAGAGATGGCTCCATGGATGTGGATTTGGTATGCAAAGGCACCCCAAAATGTGGTCCCCGAACAAGGAAATAGTGAGGGAGCCACGGGCCACAAACATTTAGAGGGGAGGAGAAAAGAGGGACACACATGCAGGAGACAAAAAATAGGGGTGGTCAGACAGCAGAACCAGGACCCTGTGTTCCAGAAAATCAAGGGAGCCGGACATTTCAAGATGTCAGCCTGCCAGAGGCCCTGTGGAGGTCTGAGAAGGGGTGACTGGACTTTCGGGGGACCTTTCAGAGAGAGTCCCAGGAGGTTTGGTGGGAGCAGGCCAAGAAGGCTGCCTGCAGGTCTGGGGCCTGCATTCTAGGACTCTGTCTACCGTGGACAGGTCGATGGGCCAGACCTATTCTCTTCCCCAGCAACCATGTCTTCATCTGCCAAGATAGAGTAATAATACCTGCCTTATGCCTTGTAGTGAGGAATGGGGTCATGAGGAGGAAGGATAAGCCCCCCATCTACTGAATACTTACTCTCTATAGGACATCATACGAGTGGTTTTGTCTATTATTTGAAAGTCCTTTGTAGTCCGAAAATGATAGAACAATGGGAGGGATTTCTATCATTCCTTTTGTTGTTGTTGTTGTTCAGGGATTGAACCCAAGAACATTCTATAACTGAGTTACACCCTCAGCCCTTTTTGCTTATTTATTTGAGGCAGAGTCTCTCTGAGGGTATTGCTAAGTTTTTGAGGCTGGCCTCAAACCTGTAATCCTCCTGTCTCAGCCTCCCAAGTCCTGGGATTACAGGTGTACACCACTGCACCACTGCACCCAGCTTTTCTTTTTTTTTATACTTTTATTGGTGTGTTATAGCCTTATATTGCCTCACATCATAATGTAGTTAATAGTGATAGTGACATACACGCACACAGCAGTTGGTGGGTTTTTCTACCATTACTGTTTGCTGTAGTTTGGACCCAGCTGTTGATGTGCTAAAGACTTGGTCCCCAGTGTGGTGTTATTGGGAGGTGGCGGAACCTTTAAGAGCTGGGACCTAGTAGGAGGTCTTCAGGCCACTGGGGGCGTGCCCTCAAAGGAGATAGTGAGCCCCTGGTCTCTTCCTTTCCTCTCTTTCACTTCATGACCATAAGATGTGACACAGCAGTTTTTCTCTGCTGCACACTCCCACATGATATGCCGACCCAGGGGCTAACTGATCATGGAGTGAAACTGCTAAAACTGTGAGCCAAAATTAATCTTTTCTCTTTAGTTTTATTTTATTTTTTGGCGGTACTGGGGATTGGACCCAGGGGCATTCTACCGCTGGGCTACACCCCCAGCCCTATTTTTTATTCTTTATTTTGAAACAAGGTCTCGCTAAGTTGCGGAGGGCCTCACTAAGTAGCTGAGGCTGGCCACAAACCTGCGATCCTCCAGTCTCAGCCTCCCAAGTACTGGGATTACAAGCATGAGCCACCATGCCTGGCTAATCTTTTC
>PVJS01007894.1:43809-54880 GCA_004027185.1 Glis glis
TAGGAGGAGGAGGAGGAGGAGGAGGAGGAGGAGGAGGAGGAGGATTGGAGATGATTGTGATGACTTTATAAATGAATTGGAGACAGAAAGTACACCCCGAGAGGACTGACTATTCATTCATGAAATATGACAATGAATGGACTATGAGGACTTGAGAAAGATGCAATTTGGAAGGTTTTTTTTTTGTTTTTAAAGATTAGGGGCAATGTGGCCATATTTATCAGCCAAGGAAAAGGGAGAGATGGAAGAGGCCAGGATGAGCGTACATTCTGCTGGTGTTTTGTCCCTAAGGGCCCTGGGTATGGGATTCCCTCTAGCTGAGCCACCTGCTGCTGGGTGGCTAGACGGTGTGATTCGCTTTCATTCTCCCTCTAATTAACCAGACTTCTCACGTCCCTGGGTATACAGACTCCTTGTGAGGGGAAGACGGCAAGTCTTCCTCGGTGGGGACAGTGGGTCCTGCCTCAGTGGGGACTGTGGGTGTGGGCTCCATCCCTACAGGCCTGACCTCTGCCCACTTCCTCACTTGGTGCAGTCATTCAGCCACTTGGCAGACTTAAGGGGTCTGGGCTCCATGCCACCCAAATTATTATCTTTTGTTCCTGATCAAGATGAATGATCATAATGAGGTCCTGGCAAGATCCCCAGGAAGCTGCCGTCCTTGGTGCTTCTGGGGGGGGGGGCAGATTCTGTGGGGGCAGGAGGAAGCCACAGGAACTTCATCCCTCTCTGAGATCACCCCTTTTCCTAAGTGACTCTGGGGTTGGCTGGGCAACCAGGCTCATCAGCCCATCCCAGCAGAGAGAGCATTCAGTAATAGAGGGAGAGGGCAGAGGTGCAAGGCAGGTGTGGGGTGGGCCTCCTAAAGTCCTCCCTACCTCCTCTTCTCCTCCTCTCCTCTCTCCGGGGGCACTCAGCCCATTGTGTTGCCCCCCCCAGCCTTGCTGCACCCCATTCCAGCCCCAACCTGCTTCTGAAGTTCTCTTTCCACACCACAGGGCCGATGAGAGCACACTCCTGCTTGGAGAGTGTCCAAGGCTCCCTACCCACTCCACCACACACTGAACTCTGACCTCAGCTCTGATTCATGCTTGAAGCCATTCCTGTTCCTAAGTTCCTGGGTTTTTTTCTTTTTCAGAACAACTCTGGCTGATGCCCAGCTGGCACCTGCTGGGCACCCCGGGCTCTGGCCCATCCTGGGGCCTTCTCACTTGCTTTTTCCTCTGCCATCTTCAGTGGCTCCTCTGGGGTGAGGGGACCATTCCATGGGTCTCCCTTTCAGATACCACTCTTTCCTCTGAGTTCTACAACCCTTAAATTTGTTTTCATTAAAGTTATCGATGTGTTGTGCAAATCCTCTTTTGAAGAAATAGTATTCTTGGTTCCATTTCAATAAGCCTTTGCTTCATTCTCTCTTATGGGTTTTTTGTTTTGTTTTGTTTTGTTTATGTCTGTTTCCCTCCTCGAAGCCAGAGAGGCCTCTGCCTTGCTCCTGTCAGGAGTTTGTGGAATGAATGGTGGACACTCAGGACTGATACCAGCATGGAATGATGGTGCTGGGCAGGAAGTCCTATAAGGCCCTCACTGTGGAAATGGCATGAAAAGGCCCTCTTCTCACCCCCCAGCAGTCACCTGTGAAAGGGAAGTCATTAGGAGCTAGGCAGTATGAAGTCTTGTCCCACTTGCTGGTTCTCAAGCCTCTGCACTCCACCTCCTTTGGTCCATCCCTCTTTCCTGCTTGTCTCCAGCCAGTCTTCCTGATTAAGTCAGGCCACTTCCCCAGGGATCTAGGCCGGCCCCTTTTCTCAGAGCACTGATGTTAAACAGCAGCTGGGCACCAGCCTGCTTGGTACCCTAGTCCACACAACACCTTAAATGTTTGCTAACCAGGCTGCGAGCTTCCTGAGTCCGGGGCAAGGATCACGACCTCTTCATCGTGGAAAGGCCCCCCCTCCCCTTGCCGTCCCCCGCTGGCAAAGGGAGCAGAGGTTCCACAATTCTTCTCCAAGATTGTCTGATTAGAGGGTTCAAAGCCCCGGAGGAGCCCGAGACCGGTCCCTTTCTCCAGGGAGGCTGCGGCGGGGGACGAGGGACCGGGCGGGGTGGGGGGGATAGGCGCGCCAGACAATGTGAATCGCGCAGACAATGTGAGATACTGGAGTCTAGATTCCAGCGGGCCGGGGAAGGGCGTCACCTAGCCAAGCCAGTGCTGGAGTGCACCTTGTCAGACCGGCGGCCCGGCGCTGTCCGCCCGCCCGCCCGCTAGTTCACTTGGCCCTGGCGGCCGCTAAGCGCTCTTTGTGCGGGCATCAGGTGCAAATCCTCGAAGCGCGGGGCGAGCGCGCACGCGCCCCGGAGCGCGCAGAGCTCAGCCGCCGCCCCTGCTCTGCTCCGCTGGGATCTCCGCGGGCGCCCAGGGCTGCATCGGGGGAGGGAGGAGGTCGGACACGTAGCCGGCCTCGCGGCAGGGCTCGACTCCACGCGGGCGGGGGAGCTGGGGACCCGCCGCTCCAGCCCGCTGGCCTTCGAAAGATCCTCCTGGGCCAATGGCAGGAGGGGCGACGCGCCCTGATTGGTGCAGGCGCTCTGCTGATCACTGTGGAAACCCGGGCGGCGGGGAACGCGGGAGGATGCGGAGACCCGGGCGGGGGGAGCTGGAGGGGCGGGCGGAGGAGGCGGCGAGGTCCTGAGCTACCCGGGAGTTTTTACTAGAGGCGAAAGTCGTAGCGGGCGGGCTGCGGGTGGGGCGGAGGAAGGGGGCCGCTGGCGGGGGCCACTGGGAAGCCAGGGGTCTTCGGGAGGGAAGGCAGGGATACTCGCGTGCGAAAGCTAGGAGGAGCGAAGGCGAGGGGAGGGGTCGCGGTGGGAGGAGGAGTAGAAGACAAAAGCCGAAAGCGAGGAGGGCGCGGGCCAGGAGGGAGCCGTGCGCGCCTGCAGCTGCGGGCGCCGGGAAGCCACAGCGCACGGGGCATCCCGGTGGGCAGGCAGCATGGGGAAGGGGGGGAACCAGGGCGAAGGGGCCACCGAGCGCGAGGCGCCGGTGCCCACCTTCAGCTGGGAGGAGATTCAGAAGCACAACCTGAACACCGACAAGTGGCTTGTCATCGACCGCAAGGTCTACAACGTCACCGAGTGGTCCAGGCGGCACCCGGGGGGCCACCGGGTCATCTCTCACTACGCGGGAGAAGATGCTACGGTAAGGGTCGGGGGTTCCAGCCACCCTTCTCGGCTGCAGGCGGTGTCAGGAGCCCGGTGTTCCTGGGCGCCAAACAGAGGGCTCTGAATGGAGCTCGGGACGTCCGGGAAGGAGGCAAAGTGAATCTACTGCGCTGCTCCCGCGCCCGGAGTCTTCCTCCTCTGGGCCCTCTGGGCCGACTTGGGGTGGGGGTAAGATTCTGGACCCCTGGGGTTAGCGCCGCGGTGGAGGTCCCAGTGGTGCTGAACGGTGCACATCTGTCGCGCGCGCTGCGACCCACGCGTCCGCGCCTTCCCCCGGTTCACTCGAGCCAGGGACTCTCCAAAGGGGGCGCTCGGGCTCTGGCGCTCCCAGCGTGGAAGATGGCCACCCTTGGGGGCCGCGGAAAGGAGCGGGAGAGCCGGCAGCCGTGTGTGGGGGACTCCGCGTGCGTCCCTCACTCTTCAGCCACACTAGGGGGCGGAGAAAGAAAGCTGGTCCCCGGCCCGGGCTCCCTCCTGCTGGGATTCTCTTGTGTCTGAGAAGGTCGAAGAAGGCTGCCCGAAAAAGACCGCTCAGGTTCCCACGCTCCCAAGGATTATCCGGACCCACTCCAAGGGCTGGCCTTCTGGGAGATCCGGGTGGAGAATTGGTGGAAGGAGAACGGGCTGGAGTCTGCAAAGCCAAGGTCCAGAGGGGACCTAGAGCCGGGCGGATTTAGCTTCAGTAGGCTGGCTTGGCTACAGGTCCATCCGCACCCGAGGTTACTCTCGGACATTTAACTCAATGGCCCTCTGTTTTAAAAATCCCACCAGGAATGCCCTTCCCTCATCTGCACTCTCAAAGGTAGTGGGCCCTGGGGCCTCTCCAGAGCTGGAGCTGCCCCTCCTACCCGCACCAAATGTGTGGCTCAGTAATTACACAGCAGCCCCACCGAAGCCCCAGGCGGAAATCCTTGCATTACTGTTCAACTGGAGCCCCGAGGACTCAGATGGGTGACAGGGACAGAGACAAGGAGGGGAGAAAGTGGCCTCTCTTAGTGGTGGTGGTGAGCTGGAAGCAGAAAAAGATGGGCTGGGATAAAGAACATGTATGTAAGGTGAACCCAGGAGAGGTGGAAAGGAGGGAGGAAGTTGACCAGGGATCATTGCACTTGGAGGTCTAGGTTGCTTACCTGTTCGTGGGTGTTTGTCATCCAAGTTGGACAGTACCAATTCTTGACTTCCACACCTGTTTTCATCTCATGGGGAGTAGTCCAGGCAGCCATAATCTGGGCTTTTCAGTGGACTGGAGGCTTTGAGGAGCAGGGTCCCAGCCTACTTAGGACTGAGAAGAGCCCATGCTGTATTACCTACAGCTTTGGACCTCATCCTATTTTAAGCCCCCGGGGATTTGTGGACAACCCCTGTGGATACTGCTGAAGCCCTGGGGATTTGTGATTCCAGTCAGAATTTAGGTGGGCTTAAGTTTTTTTACCCACTTTCAATATTAGTTCACTTGGACCTTTCTACCACCAGGTGAGCAGCTTGGGTAAAGGTAATTCCCAGGTGAAAGACCTCTGGCTCCCTGTTGTGGTCTTTCCACTATTCCATGTTGCTGGCCTTGTGCTATCCTGTTCATGACTTCTTAGGTCAATTGTAGAAAGTTCCTGTTCCACCAGATTCTCACTAAAAAGTTTCCTAGAAGAGAGAGTCACACGTGATGGGTTTGGTCTGATTATTCTGCATTGTCAAATAAACACTTTCTTACGTGGAAGCTCAGTCTGTCAATTGCCTTGAACTTTATAGTTTAGTTAAGTCGTCAGATTTATTCCATCCTTATTCTGGATATTCTCAGTGTTTACCTGCCCTTCACAATGAGTTTCCTCCAAAAAATGTGTTCCATCCATCCTGTCAGAGTACCAGGGCAGGGTGCCTTACTCTTCCATACCTCTTCGTTGTCTTGTAAGTTTGAGCTGAAAACATAACACTCTCTTCATTTTTTATTTTGCTCCAGTACTTTCGGTTTCGCTTTTACTGACTTATAAATCTGGCATCTTGGAGTTTAGTTGCCCCATTATAGAAAGCTAGGTTGGGAGCCATGGTGGGCTGCAAACTGTCTGAAATTGGAGAAAGATGTGCTTCTTGGGCTTGTCTCTTGCATGGTGTCACGTGACTTGAGTCCCCTATCCTTGTAGGTGAGATACACCTGTCCCTATTTCATTTTATTTTTATTTATTTATTTTTTTTTGTGGTACTGGGGATTGAACCCAGGCGTATTCTACCTCTGAACTACACCTCCAGCCCCATTTTTAAATTAATTTATGTATTTATTTATTTATTTTGCGGTACTAGGGATTGAACTCAAGGGTGTTCTGCCTCTGAGCTACACCCCCAGCCCTATTTCTTATTCTTTATTTTGAAACAGGGTCTTACTAAGTTGCAGAGGGCCTCACTAAGTAGCTGAGTCTGGCCGTGAACCTGCAATCCTCTGGTCTCAGCCTCCCAAGTACTGGGATTGCAAGCATGCGCCATCATGCCCGGCTTAATTTTTATTTTGAAACAGGGTCTCACTAGATTGCTGAGAGTCTCACTAAGTTGCTGAGGCTGGCTGCCAACCTGCGATCCTTCTGTCTCAGCCTCCCAAGTACTGGGATTACAAGTGCACGCCACCACACCTGGTTCACCTGTCCCTATGCCAAAGCATGCCACTGTAAGACTACATAAATGCAATGTAGTGTTATCAGACGATGACAATAAGAATGAGGATTATAAATCAGCTAGAATATAAAGTATGTAAAGAGGAATTTGGGAGAAATTGGGGGGCACTACTGGGGATCAAATCTAGGGGTAATCTATCACTGAGCTATGTCTCTGACCCTTTTTATTTTTTATTTTGAGACAGAATCTAAGTTGCCGAGGTTGGTCTGGAACTTCCACTCCTTATGCCTCAGCCTTCTGAGTAGCTAGGATTACAGGCATCTGCCACCATGCCTGGGGCAGAGAGGAATTTGGAAGAAAAAAATTAAATCCCTGCTAGCTATTTTGGTGTTGCAAGACATAAAGATAATCCCTGTTCTCAAAAGCTTACAGCATTTCAAAATAAGATTTAAGACTCTGGGGGCATGGAATACACGCATTGGGGAAGGAGTTGAATAGTGATGGAGTGAGATGTTGCATTCCCTCTGGCAATTTTTGTGTTTTTAATTCTCTGGAGCCAGGTTAGAAAAAGGCCCTGGGAGCCGGGGGTGGTGGCGCACGCTTGTAATCCCAGTACTTGGGAGGTGGAGACCAGAGAGGATCCAGGTTTGCAGCCAGCCTCAGCTACTTAGTGAGGTCCTTTGCAACGTAGTGAGACCCTGTTTCAAAATAAAGGATAAAAAATAGGGCCGGGATAAAAAAAAAATAGCTCAGAGGTAGAATGCCCCTGGGTTCAATCTCCAGTACTGCAATAAAAGAAAAAAGAAAAAAAGAAAAAGAAAAAGGCCTTGGGGGGGGGGGGGACCTGGGAAGGGAATCTCCAGACAGAGGCAGGAGCAGGCTATGGGAATCAAGAGGGTCTTGGCTAGGCTGTTGAGCACGCGGCTTTGTCCCCTGGGGCATGGACTTCTTCCTGAGAACATGGGAAGTGGTGGAGTATTTATGAACCAGGCAAAGTCTGGGGAGGGACAGATCCGCAGGAGCACTTCGATACCTTGTTAGCCTCACAAGGGGCTGGAAGGAGTCCAGAGCCAAGGAAGCCATTTTGGGGACAATCCAGGGTATCAGTAGGGGATTTTCTATTTCTAAAGAAGAGAAGTCCTCAAGTTAGGACCCACCTCTTCCCCCAAAGGATGGAGCAATTGTGATTTGGTCTTTTTGCAGAAGTTAGACCTTGGCCTTGCCTGTAATAATAAAAGTCAGCCAAGTTCAGTGACGTGTGCCTGTACTCCCAGTTGTTGGGAGGCTGAGGCAGGAAGATTACTTAAGTCCAAGAGTTGGAGGCCAGCCTGGGCAACATAACAAGACCTTATCTCTTAAAGAAAAGAAAAGAGTCACTTAATTTTTGCAGCTCACCAAGTACATGCATACATGTTATCTAATTTAATCCACAGATCAGCCTCATAGGTATCTCATTGTTCTGAGGTTCAAAAACCTCCCTCAAGCCGGGTGTGGTGGTGCATACCTGTAATCCCAGTACTTGGGAGGCTAAGACAGGAAGATCTCAGGTTCGAGGACAGCCTCAGCAACTCAGTGAGGCCCTCAACCACTTAGCAAGACCCTGTTTTAAAATGAAAAATAAAATAGGGCTGGAGGTGTAGCTCAGAGGTAGAATGCCCCTGGGTTCAATCTCTAGTATTACAAAAAATATATATAATAAAAAATAAGCCGGGCATGGTGGCGCACATTTGTAATCCCAGTACTTGGGAGGCTGAGACCAGAGGATCCAGTTTGCGGCCAGCCTCAGCTAGTTAGTGAGACCCTCCACAACTTAGTGAGACCCTGTTTCAAAATAAAGAATAAAAAAATAGGGCTGGGGTATAGCCTGGAGGTAGAATGCCCCTGGGATCAATCCCTGGTACCTCCAAAAAAAATAATAATAATAAATAATAAATTTTTAAAAGAAAGAAAAAAGTCCTCTGAGCTCACCTTCTCTCCCATCCTCCCTCCCTTCCCACTTCTACCTCTGCGATCTCCTCCCTCTGCTCCTCTGGAGCTTCTCCTGTCTTTGCCATGCCATGCCGTGGGCACAGAGAACCCTCTCCCGTGCCCAAGAGTGTGTCTGCCCTTTCCCTGGCAGTCTTGTTACTGGGACTTTTCAACTTCAGCAACAACTCATCAAACATTCATTGAGCGTCTCCATAGCTCTGAGCTGGGCCCTGGCACAAAGATAAATAATTCACAGACAGCGACCTGAATCTACTGGATTTGCCTCCCTCCTTCCTTTCTTTCTCAAGCCGGGGCTTGAATCTGGGCCTCTAGACCCCAGCCTCCCTCCCCAGCCTGCCTTGTCGCAGCAGCTCTCCCTGCTCTGTCTGCCTTGTTTGCCTCTTAGAATCGAGGGCAGGCAAGAGGAGGCCAGGGGTGTGCTCCGTCTTTCCACCTGCTCCTGTGAACGGGAGCTCTTCTGGGGAACAGGCAGCTATTGAACATGGAACTCTGCCTTTGTGTGGACACTGCAGGAGGAGCATGGTAGTTAGAGGAGAGAACCCAGGTTTGATCCCCCGCTTCCTGAGTTCCTGGGCCTGGGGCAGCTCTTTGTCCTAGCTGAGGTCTTGTGGTAATGTTCCTCGTCCTGCCAACTGCAGCTCACCTGGAGGACCCCATGCCCAGCCCCAGCATCCCTGGACAGGGGTTCTGAGATGAAGATGGCAGCGGCATCAATTCCTTCATGCCCCGGTTGCCTTTGCAGGTCTCTACTTCCTGTGCAGCCCTGCTCCCTGCCCCAGGGAGTCCATGTGCCCTGTGTTAGCGGGGACACTACACTGCCCCACCAGCCACCATGGGCTCTTCCCCTTAGAGGGACACAGAAGGGGGACTGCCTGCCACTGCCTGCTGTGGGAAGGAAGTCAGCGTCCCTGTCCCACTTGCTTTCCTTAATCTCTACCTGAGAACCCTAGGGTCCCCCCCCCCACTGCTTCTCCCTCTTTGACCACCGGCTTCCCCCTGTCCCAGTCCTCATCCCCATTTCTCAAGTCCTGGGCTAGTGCCTGGATGTGCAAAGCTAGATTATAGCCCCGCTTTCCTCTGCAAGAGGACCTGGTACATCCAGAAGCAAGTGCTCGTGCAAGGTGCTTGGTGTGGGGCCAGAATTGTGTTTTGCCTGGAATCTGCAGGGGTCGGGACGAGGCTACCGGAGAAGTCACTGGCGTTGAAGCTGGCTGATGCATAAGTGGGAATTGGAGAAGAACAGCAAGCGCAATACCTAGGAATCCAGGGTTCTGCCCCTCCCTCCGGCAGCCTGCGCCCCGCCCCGCCCTGCCCCGCCCCCTTCCGTTCTCCTTCTCCACCTGTTGCTCTGTTCTTCCCTGTGCCCCGGGCCCTCTTGCTGGCTTTGACTTCTCTCCCTGTCAGACGAGGATAGAGCTGGGTTCCAATTCTTGTTCCAAAATCAACGTTGGGGTTGGCCCTGTCTTGCCTTGCACGGTGGACTCCCTTGCAATCGCCCAGTCTTGGTTCCTTGTAATCAGACAGCTGTTGGGAAACTTCTGCAAGTGTGCGAGGCACATTCGTGGCAGACAGAAAAAATGATCAAGTCTCATGGAGCAGAAAGCTCGTTTTGATCGAGGCCTTTGTATTAACAAGGGGAAAAAAATCTCGAGTTGGCACAGCTGGCTGCAGCTTTGGGCAGCTAAGTCCTGCCGTGTGGCTGTGGGCAAGCGGCCTTACCAACCCAGGCTCCTTGCACGTCCCTCCAGCGGGATCTCCAGGAAATTGAGGGCGCACAGCTGTGGGGCTTAGAGCCCTTCAAGCCCTTGTAAACCCCAGGGGAGGTTCCCTGGGAGGCATGGGGTTATTGCAGAGGAGGCAGAGGAGGTCTTCCCTGGGGACCTTCTATTCTAGGGGCCAGGCTATCAAGAAGTGAGTGCACCACACTGTTTGTGACATTGATGATCACCGGGAAGAAGATGGAACAGGGCAGTGTCCCCCAGAAAGCCCAGGGCTGGGGGAGGGCTGTTTCAGATGGGGGATAGAGCCAGCTCTGGTGTGGGAAGGAACTGGGTGGACCTGGACAGTGGGCCAATCTCATGCAGCACTGGGTTTTTCGGAAATGCCAGGGGGCATGTGGGAGAGAGGAGCCCCTGGAGGCAGGTGGATCTGGGTTTGAGCCTGGCTCTGCCACCTGGAGCAGTGTCCCTGCATGCCCAGGAGAGGCCTTGAGGTGGAAGGGAGGTAATATAAACAAGGGTCCTGGCCCCCTGCCTGGCACACGCTGTTCCCTTCCCCTGCCCTCAGGGAGTGAGGCTGTGACTGAGGAGGAGCAATGAGAGGCCAAGGCGGGGCAGCCTGGGGAAGGACCCAGAGGTCATGACCTGGAAGACCAGGGTGGGCAGAGAGCTGGGGTGGGTGCACTGGGACACAGCTGAACTTCACCTCGCTGTGAACCGTGGAGAGGAATCGTTTAGTTATCAGACTCTGCAGTTGTTCCTCAGGAAACTGCCTTACGAAGGACTTCCTGTTCGTTTCTCAGAGACCACGGGCTGTCTTGAGGGAACACGTGAAGGGGCGTTCTCAGGCTGGGCCCTGACTTTGGCAGCTTTTACTGCGCCGTTCCAGGCTGTGCTCGCTTTGCAGAGATGTCTGAGCCTGGGAAGGGCAGAGCTGGTCTTCCCTGTACTCCGGGCCTCCTCCCTGCCTGCCCAGGGCCCCCAGAATAGGTGTCTATTCTGAATAGACACATCTCTGAAAATACACTTGAGCTGACCCTTTAATCTGATCTGCCCCTCTCCACCCAGCTAGGGGGGCACAGAGATTTTTTTAAACTCCCGGGCCCCGGTTTTGCCTGCAGCAAGTGTTGCTTTGTATGCCTGTTGTAGACACAAATAGAACAAAGACCAGGCAGAGCCTGGATGCCAGGGCTACAGTGAGGAAGCAGGAGGAGGGAGACGGGCAATTACCCCGGGGAGATACTTGGGTGTGAGGGTGAAAAGATTTTTATGAGTTGTCAGCATTTTCTCCACCTTCCCTTTGTTATTTTTTGGTACTGGGGATTGAACCCAGGGGCATTCTACCTCCAAGCTAAACCCCCAATCCTATTTTTTCTTCCTTCCTTCCTTCCTTCCTTCCTTCCTTCCTTCCTTCCTTCCTTTCTTTCTCCCAGGGGCATTCTACCTCCAAGTTAAACCCCCAATCCTTTCCTTTCCTTCCTTCCTTCCTTCCTTCCTTCCTTCCTTCCTTCCTTCCTTCCTTCCTTCTTTCCTTCCTTCCTTCCTTTTCT
>PVJS01007895.1:0-54673 GCA_004027185.1 Glis glis
TTATTAGAAGGCCAAATCTCTCTTTTATAGTAGAGGCAATACAGGAAATTCACAATCAGTAGGGTGTGGCACCACGCCCCCCTGTGATCTATCATAGGTAGATGCACCTGTCGTCTGTGAGTACGGAAGGAGGTAACTACCTATCACAGCCCTCCTGAGGCTAGGTGGGGCTTTCAGCGGGACCTCCCTCTGAGGAATTTGCCAGCGCCATCTTTGCCATTAATATGCTGAATTGCTGCCACGTGGGAGAGGCCCGGTACTCTAGAGCAGGCTTCTGCCAGTCCACCAGGCCCTTTCATTGCACTGGATAGAGGGCCCAGCAGATGGGAGGTTGGTAGTAGATGTAACATGGTTTGCATAGAGAAGTGATGTTGATTGCTGAGAGAAGAATCCTGTGCCTTGTAACTCACAATAATATTTTCATCAACATTTCCAAAATTTGGGAGGGCTGGGGAGTTTTTATTTCCTATCCATTTCTTTGCTTACTTCTCCCCAAGAAAGGAGTAGAGGTTAATAGAACAAAACAAAATATCAGGGCAGGGTGCTTAAAAACTACTACAATAGTGACCCTCTCTCCTTTTGGGCCATATATGCTTGAACATACTTGTCCAGATTCCTCTTTTCTGGGTTCTCTCCCTCCTTCAACTATCAACTTCCTTTGTGAAACTAGTCTTAGGCAGCTATCTGGTTTAAGTATTAGTAAACCAGTATCTACTATTTTTTCAATGCCATGAAAGGGATACAATGGCTCATTTAACATAGTAGAGTCACATCTACCCAAAGTTTAAGAGGAAATCCTAAATTCTGAGTATTGAAGTCAATAATATATTGCTCACTTAGTTCAATGGATCTATGTATTCATTGCTTAAACTCAAATGGGAAGGATCAATAATTAGGTGTCTTCCCTGCCTCAGCCCATCCTCTCAAGTAAGATTACTTTAGAGAGAAAACCAAGGACACTCCAAAGCTTTAGCCAAAGGGACTCACACAGCTCAGATCAGTTGAACTTTTGATCTGTGAATGTCATGAGGACAGTCTGTGGATCACAGCTAGTATTATCATGACTGAGAGAAGAATGTAAAATCTAGTCTAGACATGTAGAATTTGGGGTTGATAGACCAGGCTAGAAAACACAAGAAAATCAACAGAATGGAAGTAAGCAACAAAACTGAGCACACCAACAACTTTGTAAGAAAAGATACAACATTTCAGATTATGTTTCATAGGGAAAATTTCTTCTATGATGTGAGAGGCCACTGGAGAGAGAAAGGAAGACTGCAATCCATGTGCAAGATGGAGCAGAAGAGTTAAGAATCAAGGGGACATTGAAGAGTTGCCAAACATGATCAGTTTTGAATGTGCAGCTGTCATTCAAATATGTACAAGATTAAATCAAAGACAACCAGACTGTTAGGTAGCTAAGCGGAAATGAAGATAAGGCTAACTTCACTGGGAGCAATGGAAAGTCACACCACTTCACTCCACCTGGGGTGACAGAAAATCCCACTCCTCAACCATCTCCTTCAAGGTCAGATACTATTTAAATCTAAAAGGAACCAGTTGTTACAGACCTAAGTGCTTTCCAACTTTGGAGTGTGAATGGAACAGAAGCTGGAGGGGTTTCTCTTAGGTACAGATGGGAAACTTTCCAACATGGTGGAAACATCACAGAAACACTAAGCTGTGACTCAAAATAGCAGGAACTGTCCCAAAATACATACACGATGGGGAAGGTTTCCAGATGATACATAAAACTTGCCACGTGGAAGGCGTCATTGCCATTTCCCACTTTTGGAAATGGACCCCTTCATAGCACTAGCTGCGGAGTGTAACCCTTTCCTTCAAACATTGTTCCTCCCTTAAAACTGTTCATTCGCTTCACTGAATAAATATTTTATGCTTCTCCTATCTGTGTTTCCGTCTGAAATCTGAAATCTTTCTTGGGGTGGGGAGAGGGGTGAAAACAAAAGAAAACTGCTGCCCACTAACAAGATTAGGGAACAGAATTTATGGAATGATCCCATTTTAAAAAAGTGTGTATGTGTATAAAATTATACATATATTTTTATATATCTACATAGAAAAGTCTGTAAGGATAGACATTAAACATTAATACTGGTTAACTCTGAAGAGTGAATTTAGTGATTTTCTTCCCTTTTTCTTTATACTTTTTGGTATAATATAATTTATTGATTTGTTTATAGAAATGCATTATTATAATTGGAAAAATAATAAAGGTATTTCTATTTTTAAAATCTCTCTTATTTTGGTTTCACTTTTTAAATGCTCTTCCACTCTTGTTTTAATACTTGTTCCTTCTTCTGACTCTGCACTATGTAAGTTTTCTAAGACTTTTGGTGGTTCTGTTTTGATTCTTAAGAAAAAATATAAAACCAAACAAACAAACATAAAGGCCCATTGACCTCTTCAGAGCCACATCCACTCTCATGGCTTTAACAGCAGCAGATGAGCCAATCTCCTTCTATAGTTATGACCAAGAGGCACATCGTAAGCGTACCACCATGTACTGCAGTCATCTCTAATGTAGCTAATTTTCTTACCCTCATGAGCAGGAAAATAGATTCTTGATCTCATACTTTTCATAAAAAGATAAAGCCATTACCTTATTCTCCAAGCTAGAAATTGAACTCCTAGATATCATTTATCTTCTTTATTTGTCCACTATCACCAAATGAGTCTTCCAAAAGCATAAAACACAATTTGAGGCTCTTTCAAGCCAGGTCTCACAAAGTCTTATTACATTATAATTTCAAAGAATCTCTAATTTTTTTTTTTTTGTGTGTGTGGTACTGGGGATTGAACCCAGGGGCATTCTACCTCTGAGCTATACCCCCAGCCCTATTTTGTTCTTTATTTTGAAACAGGGCCTAACAAAGTCGTTGAGGCTGGCTGAGAACCTGTGATCCTCCTGTCTCAGCCTCCCAAGTACTGGGATTACAAGCATGTGCCACCACACCTGGCTTCTAATTTTAAATTTTAATAATATTAAAAAAACATTCCTAAAATCATATTACATGACAGGTGCTCAATTATTCAACAGATGTCTCTTGAATTTTTCCATTTTCTCTTTTCAATTTTAAACCTTCAATGCATCATATCAATATTATTTCCAAAACTTTCTAGGTTATTTTCCAAACTTCTAGATCTCCCAGCCTGAATTTACCTTATCTCTATGCTATTCTCAGACTAATTAGTATTCCTGATACTATTTTCTCATGTCAATCTCCTGGCTCAAAATTCCATAGATGCCCCTTACTCCATCATGTCCAAACTTTCCTGCACCTTTTAAAATCTGACTCAACACTTGCTAACCAACTTTGTTTTGTCTAAGTCATTCATTACATCCTTATTTGCTCAGTGCTTACTATGTGCCAAGCATTTGGAAGATACCAGGGGTACAAGACAGACAAGTCCCTGCCTTCACATAAATTTGCTTCATTAACTTCACTGCCTATTTCTTCCAAACAAACTAATGTTCCATGCAGACAATGGACTCTGCATTCACCATGCAGTTCCCCTTACTTGTAATGCCTTTTGGTTCCCGCATTATCTAATCTCAAATGAGGCTCACACTGCCTCCTCCACTGCTAGCTCTCTTAGGGCCTCAAAGGTCTCTCCTCTCATCCCTTGGTACTCAATTTTAATATCAAATTTCCCACTAAGCTCTTTGAAGACAGATATTGCCATATATTTTTGATATGCTATCAATGAAATCTATGCGCTAGTACATAATTGAGAGCCACCTGGAAGTTATTTGTTGAGAACACAGGGGACAAAGAAGAATGAGAGAACACTTTCTCCTCTTTCAGTTGTGGAAAGATACTTATCAAAGAAAGGTTTTGGATGCTCTGACATTAGCTGTTATAAGATGTACAAAGTTATGCGTTGAATTGTGTCCCCTAAAAACACAGGTCGAAATCCCAAACCACTGTACCTCAAAATGTGGCCTTGAGAAACTGGGTCATTACAGAGGTAATCAAGTTCAAAATGAGGTCATCAGAAATTATAATCCAATATGATTAGTATTCTTATCAAAAGGGGGAAATTTGGACATAGACACACATACAAAGGGAGAACACCACGTCAAAGTGATGGCATGCATGAATTGGAATGGTGTACCTATAAGCCACGGATGCCAAGGTGGCCACCAGAAGGAAACCACCAGGAGCTAGGAAAGAGGCATTGAACAGATTTTTCCCTCACAGTCCTCAGAAGGAACCAGTCCTGTAATCCTGTACTTGGGAGGCTGAGATGGTAGGATTCCAGGTTCAAGGCCAGTCTTAGCAACTTAGCGAGACCCTAGAGCTGGGGATATAGCTCAGAGATAGAATGCCCCTAGGTTTAATTCCCAGCAACACACACACACACACACACACACACACACACAGAAAAATTTGATATACTTTATTTTCAAAGATGAGTAGCTCCACACATTGCTAAGAATGTTATATAAGTTAATACATTTAAGAAAAAATGTTGTGTTCTCCCAAGACTCCTATGTTGAAACCTCGTCACTAATATGATATTAGGAGGTAGGGCCTTTGGGAGTATTTAGGTTATGAGGACAGAGTCCGCATGAATGAGACTGTGCCCTTTTAAATGAGGCCCCCAAGAGCTGCCTTGCCCCTTTTAACATGTGAGGACACTGCTAGAAAAAACTATCTATGAACCACACAGTGGGCCCTGAGACACTAAATCTGTTGGTGCCTTGATGTTGGACTTGCCAGCCTCCAAAAGTGTGAGAAAAAAATGATGTTGCTTATGAGCTACCCAGTTTATAGTAGTTTGTTATTGCAGCCTCAATGCATAAAGACAAAAATATTTATCAGAATTTAAAATTCTACTTTTATTTATTTATTTATTTATTTATTTATTTATTTATTTTGCGGTCCCGGGGATTGAATGCAGGGGTGTTCTACCTCCGCGCTACACCCCCGGCCCTATTTTTTTATGCTTTATTTTTGAAACCGGGTCTCACGAAGTTGCAGAGGGCCTCACTAGGTAGTGTGAGAGAGAGAGAGAGAGAGAGAGGAGAGAGGAGAGAGAGAGAGAGAGATATAGATCGCGCGCGTGCATGCGCGCTGAGGTTGGCTGCGCTCGGATCCTCCGGTCTCCACCTCCCAAAGTATTGGGATTACTAGCATGCGCCACCACGCCCGGCATAAAATTCTACTTTTAAAGAAATACAATGATGGGCGCCGGGCATGGTGGCGCACACTTGTAATCCCAGTACTTTGGGAGGCGGAGACCGGAGGATCCGGGTTCGCGGCCAGCCTCAGCTCTCTCTCTCTCTCTTTCTCCCTCTCTCTGTCTCTCTCTCTCTCTACTTAGTGAGGCCCTCTGCAACTTCGTGAGACCTGGTTTCAAAAATAAAGTATAAAAAATAGGGCCGGGGGTGTAGCGCAGAGGTAGAATGCCCCTGGGTTCAATCCCCGGTACCGCAAAAAAAAAAAAAAAAAAAAGAAATACAATGATGGTTCCTTCAGCATTTTTTCAAACTTTAAAATAAATTGCAGTAATATGAATGCCTATTGGTAATAAGCTAGCTAAATGAAGCACAAAATAAAAGAAAAATTTGTAAAAAATCAGCACAAAGTTTTTGAAAGATGCTAAATAGTGTATCAGCTAGGTGATTCTAAAAAAAAAAAAAAACCTTGCATTCAGAGGAGTTAAAATTACCAAAATAACAGAGAAAGGCAAGACGGCAGTCAATATAATAAGACATAGCCAGACTAGCAATACGAACTTTTAGTTTTATATAAGATATCTATTACAGAAATTTAGAAAGGGAAATAGAAAAAATTACTGATTTATCAAATTTGAAAATCAGAAACTGAGGTTTAATAGAGATAAAGCCTAAGAATATTCTTTGTATAAAAGTGTTCATCAAAATACAATGATCATATATTCAATTTCAAAACAACAACAACAAAAAAAACCTAGTTGTGTGACCTATGCTTTTTGCTTCTTAATATGTTCATCTGAAATGCAGCTGAGGTGATAAAATAAGATTAGGCATGGAACAATGCTCCAGAAAACATGACTTGCTAACCATGTGGAGAGGCCTGTGGAGGAAAGCCAATATAGTAGCATGGGCTTTGCAAGAACAGTATCCTCCAGCGCAAGGAGGCAGGAGCAAGGAGGAGGAACAAGGTGCCTCAGCCTCAGCACAGACATGGACTCTAATCCCAAACACAAGCAGGTGCCAAGTCGAGAGGAGCACTGACATCATTTACTGTGATGTCATTACAAGAGCGACATTGTATCACAGTCTCACCCTTAATATGAAAATTGAAAACAGAACTTGATAATGGAAATGAAGTATTAAGAATGGAAAACAAGGAGATCCTGGGTGGATGGTTACTGTTCAGGTAGAGACAAGGAACATTTTCACAGAAGAGAAGAAGTGATATGTAAACTAAATCTTGAGGAATGAATACAGGTTTGAGGTAGATAGGTAAGGAAAAGGTATTCTAGATAGAGAGATATTATGAATTAGTGTTACACTGGTCAGAAGATGATAAACTTTTTCAAATTACACAGAGATAATGGGAATCATTCAGGTAGCCTTACGCTTTTAGAACCATTAGCCATCACTCTGAAGAGTAAAAGGTAGTCGGGCATGGTGGCGCACGCCTGTAATCCCAGTACTTTGGGAGGCGAAGAACGGAGGATCCAGGTTCACGGCCAGCCTCAGCTCTCTCTCTGTCTCTGTCTCTCTCTCTCTCCTTAGTGAGGCCCTCCGCAACTTTGTGAGACCCGGTTTCAAAATAAAGTATAAAAAATAGGGCCGGGGGCGTAGCGCGGAGGTAGAACGCCCCTGGGTTCAATCCCTGGTACCGCAAAAAAAAAAAAAAAAAAAAAAAAAAGAGTAAAAGGTACTCCACTGACCACAGACAAAACTTCAGTGTAGGGAGGTTGATGGAATAAAAACTGCCATAGCTAGATACTTGACTTGGACACTGTACATTTGATACACACTTGTTCTAACAACAAAACTGCTATTAAATTGCTATCCAGATTGAGAGCTCTTTTTTTTTTTGGTACTGGGGATTGAACCCAGGGGCATTCTACCTCTGAGCTTCACCCCCAGCCCTATTTCATTATTTTGAAACAGGGTCTTACTTAAGTTGCAGAGGGCCTCACTAAGTTGCTGAGACTGCCCTCAAACCTGTGATCCTTCTGTCTCAGCATCCCAAATACTGGGATTACAGGCATGCGCCACCACACACAGCTTCATGAGGATCTTGAGGAAAGGATATCCCAGAGAGCAGAGAGTTTCAAGCCCTGACCACCCCTCACAATGTCTAGATTATCCTCAGATGTTAATGTGTGCTATTGTTTGTGTACACAAAGTGTACACTTCCAGTAACCTGAGAGAAGTAGCCTATATTTTAGTACTCATTTGTAATCTGGCTTTCAAATTAATTCAAAGTATGTAAATCAACTCAGATTAGGTTACTGAAAGGAACACTTGAAAATTCAGAGCATTATCCTACATAATCTTGTTAATCTTTGGATTATTGTAGATAAGAACACTACACTGTTATAATTCTTGACACAATATATTTCATTTCATAATGTTTCTTCCTTCCTTCCATTTTTCTTTTTTCTTTTGTGGTACTGAAGATTGAATCCAGGGGCATTCTACCACTGAGCTATACTGCCAGCCCTTTTTATTTTTCTTGAGTTTAGTTGATACCTTTTCTTGCAATTTACCTTGTCTTCCCATGAACTTTAATACCAACTAGATTGACTCCTAGTCCCTATCTCAATTCCTAGACGTATCCACTTTTTAAATCAATCAATTAATTTTTGTGGTACTGTGGATTGAACACAGTGGCACTCTACCACTGAGCTCGCTCCTTCCTTCCTTCCTTCCTTTCCTTTCCTTTCCTTTCCTTTCCTTTCCTTTCCCTCCCTCCCTCCCTCCTTCCCTCCTTCCATCTTGAGACAGGGTCTTGCTAAATTGCTCAGGCTGGCTGCAAACTCCTTATCCTTCTGTCTCAGCTGGGAATACAGGCCTGTGCCACCACACTAGGCTCTTATCACTCATTTTTAAAATCACCTGTCTCATCCTCTTTAAAATATCACACTTATAGGACAAAGGCTTTGAAATCACTTTTAGTTAAGGGGGAATTTTTTTCCCTTTTGGTGGCAGTCCTTGAACACTGCTGCTGTTTTCACCAAGGAAACTAATTGGAGAAAGCAGAATACTTTAAATTGATACCAATTTTCTTTCCTAATGAAGTGGAAACTACTATTTTGCCTGCTTTTTTGAAATAATAGACTAAATTTTTTTTCTTTCAAAATGACCTATTTGAAGCAAATACACTTGCTTGTGGAAGGAATACCTAAGGTGTACGCTGATCATTTGAAAGATTTTTTTAATTAGGGAAGTCCTATGATTGTGTTGATGCCAGTACTCACTTTAAAATAGTACCATGATGGTATGCTTCTTTACTTTCAGAAATGACGAGGTATTATCCATGTTAAAGAAAGCTTAAAGAAAAACAGTAAAAACATTCATAGGCAATGAAGTAATGTTATAATAAGTTATCAAAATTGGGGGGGAATAAGTGAGTGGGGAGATAGAAGGAGCCAATTTTTCTTTTTCTTTTTGGAAAAAATGTAACCTAGCATCAGGACCAGATGGGCACTCATCAGAGACTTCAGATATAACTGAGCTACTCACAAAACATGCAGTTTAGTATTAAAAAGAAGTATTAGAGTGGAAGATCAAATACCTCTAAAATTTGGATAAAGGCGACCTTGGACTTCTCAATTATGAGCAATCAGAATAAAGGATTTGTAGTAGATGTGTATTCACGTTTTCAATAATAGAAAAATTATAGTGACAAACCAGCATTTCCCCTTTCTGGTTTATCATACTAAACTTTACCCAAACTAACACATCAACATTTTTAAAAAGTTAAAAAATGTACACACACACACACACACACACACACACACTTTCAAGACACATAATCATTCCCCTACCCCAAATTCCAAAAGATGAGCAATCTTGTTTGAAAATTCTTAGATTTTTACAAAATCTGGAAAAACTTATTATGGATCAAAATGAAAATAGAGCATTATAGTATTATGATCATTTTTAATCATGGGAAAGACAACGGCTGCAAAATTCCTCAGAAATAAGAAAAAGCATGACTTCTGAAAATTCAGTATCATCTAGAAAATAAAGAAAAGTTAAAAGTACAGATTTCTATACAACACAGTGTACACTCAATGAAAGCTAAGTTTTTAACTCTTTTATTGGTGCTTCTTACATCATTTTTCTAATGTGGGACTCACACCTGAGGAGTGAGCAAGGGAGATAAAGAAATAAGCAAGGGAGATAAAGAAAAGCCTTAGCTATCTTTGTGGTTGAGAAGTAGCAGGGAATTAAATTAGTAGGACCAATTCAGGGAGTCCCGAATGAGATAAGCTTTCGTTTTGGGCTTTTTCCTACAGCACAGAGAAATCATAGCTGGCTTTTGAGCTGGAAGGTTACATGATAGTTTACCTTTTAGACAGACTTTTCAGCTTGGCAACCAGTTTGAATTCCATAAGGAACATGTTCTAATTGGCTAGAGTTTCCTAATGACAGGCCCTGCCTCTGTATCTGTTCCCATGTTAGAACTGCCACAAGGCTGTTTCTATCCAGCAAATCTGATTCTTATTACTCACTAACCTAAAACATTCATTGTGTAGGGGGAAATCCTAGTACTTAGCAGCATCACCAACAAGCTGCTTTCTAATGCAGTCTTTGCCCTCTCTCTAGCCGTTCTCCCACTCCACTGCTTTATGTTTAGGCTTTGGTAAAATGCAGGGGCAGGTATCCCCAGCTCTTCTTCATGAAGCTTCCTGTATCAGGAAGGCCTGTGTGCCCCTGGCAAAGACTTCTGTGTAGGTATTACCTCTTTGTGAAGCCTCCCCTAGTCCCCAAGACAGGTAGGTAACACAGAAGATTGAGATTAGTTATCTTGCTGCTTCAGAGTGACTCTTTTATTGCACTCCTGCATTATTTTCAATACTAGAAAAGTGGCTCTTTCAAGATAGGAATTTTGTCTTCCATCCATTTCTCTATCCATTTCCTCGGAACTTAACCTAATTACTGGTATATAGGTCTCTTTTCCAGTTAGACTACAAGCTCAAAGAAGAAACAAACTATGCCTGTCCTTTTAAGATATTTCCTAACATGATTTCTTTCCATGTCCCCAACAAAGCAAATACTCTATAAATATATTAAATAAAAAGCAACAGTTTACAGGGGGAAGAGGCTATTCATATTACATAGTTGAGATAGAAAACCAATGTTCAATAAATAAAAAGAGGGTCGTTTCATACAGAATACTGATTCAATGCTGCTTAATTTATATAACCCTTTGTGATAGTTAATATAATTTGTCAACTTGACCGGATCATGACACACCCAAGATCATGTGACTTTGGGTGTGTAACAGCAGATTAAATAGAAAGTCCTGCCCTAAATGTAGGCAGCAGGGTTCTGATAGGTGCAGGACTTAGATAAAAGAAGGAGAAAGCCACGTAGAGGGATGCGCGACTCTTTCCGAAGAAAACGCATCTGCTCTCGTCTGAGATCGTCGGCCTCCAACTTGGCTGTTTCTCTAAAGAGCTTCTTGATCTTCTGCTCTCGTCTGAGATCGTTGGCCTCCAGCCCTTCGAACTAAAACTTCACCATCGAGCTCTTGGACTGCTCGACCAGCTACTGGTTCCCCTGACTCTCCACGTGCAGTCGGAACTTGGGACTACATTGTAAGCTGATCTGATAAACCCCTTTTTCCATATACTCATTCTGTGAATTCTGTTAGTCTCCTGAACCCTGACCAATACACCCTTTATATTTTATAAAATCTAAACACTTCACTCTCACCATAACACTATGAGGTAAAATTATTTTTGTTTTAGTTACGTGAAAACAGAAGTTCAGGGTGTATGATTTATTTAAGGTCACACAATAACTGAACCTAATTGTTTTGTCTGTAAATTCAGTATTCTCTGAACCACACTAAGCTGTCAATCTCAGGATGAGACCACAATGCACAAAGAACACATTTATATCTATCTGTCAATAAGCCAAAGGATTTGGGATATACTAAGTACAATCTAAGTACTTAAAACAATAAAAGATAAGGGTAGTAAAAAATAGCAGTGATGGAAAAGCCGCAGTATATAAAAAGACTATATATGTGTGTGTGTATATATATATATATATACACACACATATTTAATAAGCTCTATTCAAATCCTCAGGGGTGACTTTCTCAGAGAGTTTAGTATTAATGGGAACAATAAGGTCAATGCTTAAGTTCAAGCAGTGGGCACCATCTGCTATAGAGCTTAAAAAAGTAAAAAGAAAGGAACAAAAGAAAAAAAAAGACCCCCCCCAAACACATACACACATAAGAACATGCACTCACCTGTGCACACATTCCTTGGCCAGATTAGAAAGATGACTATCTGCAAATAAGAGCAAGGTGTTCAGTAGATATGGTTGGTTGAATGGTGTATTCACTAGAATCTCAGAATGTGATCATACTTGGGAATAGGGATGCTGCAGATGAAATTAAGGTAAGGATCTTTAGGTGAGATCATTGTGGATTAGGATGAACCCTCAATCTAATGACAGATGTCCTTAGATGAAAAAGGAGAAGAAAAGAGATACAAGAGAGGAGACCACGTAAACAAGGAAGCAGGAGACTGGACTTATGCTGCCATGAGCTGAGAACATATGGTGCCACCAGAAGCTGGAAGAGGCAAGAAAGGATTCTCCTCTACAGCCTCCAGAGAGAGCATGGACCTGCTGTCTTCTTCACTTTGGACTTCTGGGCATGAGATGTGAGAGCATAAATTTCTAAATTTCATCTTTGTACAAGCAGGTAATGGGATTCATCTAGGTAAGTTTGTAGTATCATGTAATTAAGTCTACAAAAATGTGTGTAGCTACTGCAGCCTAGGGTTCAGGAATGGCTTTACATAAAAGGTGAAATTTAAGTTAACATTTGAAATACGAATATGATTTTACCAGAAAGAGAAAGAGACAAGGTATATACTTACAATAAGGGTTATAATATTTATGAAATGTAATTTATTATGAAGGCTATTACTAAAAAAAAATCACATATAGCACATAAAAATAAGAAAATGTGTTTGATTTCTACAAGTATGAGTGAGTTTCACAGTAGGATCCAAGATCAGCTAATATTGATTAATTTATAATCATTCTTGATAATTATCCATAAATAAGATATATTCAGAATCTGATTCATTAATTAATTGCCACAAATTATATAGCAAACATAATTTCAGGAAAAGGTAACATGACAAAGGAGAGCAATCCAGTTGTCTCATTTATAAGCCTTGCCTAAGTCAGTCTACTATGAAATCACATTTCATGTAAGTGAGAATCCTGAAGACATGGAGATTTACCAGTTGGCTCTGAGTGCTGCACACTAGAAGTGAGTAACAGTGGGCCCCATGAATCATGTTGAAGCTGTTTTAAACAACCTTTCACTAAAAAATTCCTCTACATCATACTAGCTGTGGATTTTACATCAAAGAGATGCCTGAATTCATCATTTAATTAATAAACAGTAATAAAGAAACTGACATTTCTGACATTGATGCCACACACACACACCAAAAAAAAAAAAGCAACTAACCTACATTCTTGAAGTCAATGAAAGCTGATAGAGGAATGTAAATTAAATTTTTATAACCTTAAATAATGTATTAAATAGCTATGGTTACCTGGCTTAACAAGAGGCACAGACTTGAGTACTATGGAACAGTAGGTCAGAAACTGGTTACTTAGAAAGCTTTCCGTTTTTATCATTCAATATTCAAATCATAATTCAAATGTAATAAGGAAGTGACATTAAAATAAAGAAAGAGAGCCGGGCGTGGTGGCACACACTTGTAATCCCAGTACTTTGGGAGGCGGAGACTGGAGGATCCGGGTTCGCGGCCAGCCTCAGCTCTCTCTCTCTCTCTCTCTCTCTCTCTCTCTCTCTCTCTACTTAGTGAAGCCCTCTGCAACTTCGTGAGACCCGGTTTCAAAATAAAGTATAAAAAATAGGGCCGGGGGTGTAGTGTGGAGGTAGAACGCCCCTACGTTCAATCCCCGGTACCGCAAAAAATGAAAGACAGACAGACAGACAGACAGACAAACGAAAGAAAGAAAGAAAGAAAGAAAGAAAGAAAGAAAGAAAGAAAGAAAAAGGCTGGGAGTGTAGCTCAGTGGTACGGCACATGCTTAGCATGTGCAAAACCTTGGGTTCAATTCCTAGCCAAAAAAAAGAAAGAGGGGGAGAGCGGGGAGAAAGGAAGGGAAGGTGAAAGAGAGGGAGAGAGACAACAGACACTGACTGGAAGAGCCAATGTTCTTACATTACGCTAAAGTGGCAGATTTTGTTTATATAAATATTTTCAATGATACCCTGGACATTAAAAAATCAAATGAAAACCCCCTCTGGCTTCCTGGATATGGCGGGAAAAAATACTCTCTAAAGGATGGCACATCTCCTTGAGACAGAAAAAAATTTGTTTCTTATGTTTACCTTGTGATTAGTATCCTACACTGATATTCTTCCCATTAAAGTTGTGAAGTAAAATAGGAGAGCTACAAAGGTAAACAACAATAGTTATTATAGACTCAGGGTGAATGATCTCTTCTTGGAGATATTTACAGACAGAACTATTTGGGATCTCTAAATTCTTTTTTTTTTTTTGCGGTACCGGGGATTGAACCCAGGGGCGTTCTACCTCCGCGCTACACCCCCGTCCCTATTTTTTATACTTTATTTTGAAACCGGGTCTCACGAAGTTGCAGAGGGCCTCATTAGGTAGGTAGAGAGAGAGAGAGAGAGAGACAGCTGAGGCTGGCCGCGAACGGGGGGGGGGGGAGACAGCGAGAGAGAGCTGAGGCTGGCCACAAACCCGGATCCTCCGGTCTCCGCCTCCCAAAGTACTGGGATTACAAGCGTGCACCACCACGCCAGGCTGGGATGTCTAAATTCTTAATAAATAAAGGGAAGATGACCCCAATTAGCACTTCCAAATTAAATTCCATGGAACACCAGTATCCCATGAACTACTAATAGGTTTTAAGAGAAAGGCAGTGATAAGCAAATATCTGGAAAATTGCATACAATATTGTTCTTTTGGACAGTTACAAAAATTAGAATTCTTGAAGTAAGCAAGCTATGTAACTTAAACTTAGTATTGCAAATTGTTTAATCATGAGACTGTCTTCAGGTAAAAAGGTTTAATACTTCTCTGCCTTATAAGTCTATAGTGTCCTGGAACATTCTCCCTAAAAACATAAATAACATACTAAATGTGTCAGCCCTACTTCAATTACATAGTGAACAAAAACAATGAAAACATAAATTTCTATGAAAACATCTTAAAAGCATGATAGCAAAGAGAGAAATTTCCTTTCAGCCCATTACCTGAGGTTTTAGTGTACTTTTAATTCACTTAGCCTCTATGAACATGTAAATTTGCATGGTTGGATATATTCTGGGTTTCATGTACAAAAATGAAAACAAGATTGTGCTATATTTAGAGAAACAACTAAAACTACTAAAAAGAGGCCTAAAATATCATATGAACAGGGGAAAATACTAGCATTATAATTTAATCTGTTGTCAATAAACTCCAGCATGTTTTACAAGGAAAACAAATCAAGAACATGAATCTTTCTCTGCAGCACCAAATTCCTTATACTTCAGGGGTCATGATAAAGAAAGGGTATTATCACCTTATACTTGAGAATTATATTACAACTGGCTGATTATTCAGGATTAATGAGCTCAGGGTTAGGAGTTCAGTGGCCATATGGGCAATTGTAATGATGGTGCCTGGTGCTAAGCCCCAGTCTACACCACTGATTAGCATGGTAGGGAGTCCTAAGCTGTTCCAGTAGGGGACCAGCTCCAGCCAGTGGCTCTGCCTCAACTCCATCTTCTTGGCCTCATCTCCTTGGGTCTGATATGCTAGTCACTGGGCAAGCGACCAATTTCTTGATACCAACCTGTATTCCTTTTCTAGTAACTGAATCCTCAATCTGTTAACCTGATTCTAAAACTTGTCTGACTTGATACCTTACCCAGAATCAATGTCTCTCTAAACTTGCTTTTCCAAGGTCTTTTAATGACTTGAATTTAAAGCCCAGTTTACTTGTTGCTGTTTTCTTGCTGTTGACAAAGACTCTTTCCTTAAAGAAATTTTACTCAGGATCCTCTGAACCCTTTTCCTGAGTAGGCTTTGTCCTTTCAGGACCTGCGTAGCTCAATTTTAGCAAGGATCTTGTTAAGTCAGTTTAGAGAGAATCTCCTACCTTTGATACCTCATCACCCTGAATCTTCAATTCTTCATCCCTCACCATCCCCTAAGTTATGTGATCACCCCCTTTTGCTTTCAGCAAGAACCTCTCATTACCTCTGATGTTTTCTCTTAGTAATTTTCTATCTCCCAACCCCCCCAAACCCACTTCTAGGTTATAAAGCTCCAGTTTCCCTTGTTGCATTTGGAATTGAGCCCAGTTCTATACTGAGATCTCTTCCTCTCTATTGCAATAGTTCCTGTACATGTATATGTATACAAAATTGGTTTATATATATTGAAAACGAATATATATCTTTATACCAGTTTAAATACTGTCTAGCTCTTTTTTTTTTCAACACTACCTGATATCCTATCTCTCCACCTGGCTGCATTCTTATTGATGCCTGTTCTTAACTTCATGATGTTCCCTGCCTACAGGTGGCTGGGCATTCCTCATGACAAAGTCCAAGCAGAACCCAACCTATCAAAATAGAATCTTCATATATAATCAAGTCTGTCCCAGCAAATTTTTTTAATCTCAGAAATTTCCTTACAGGACTGAGCTATCTCTTGAATTCATTAACAAGGTCATGGCTCTCTCCTTTTGGTTGTAACAAGGAAAATTACAATCCCACTTGTTTCAGAAGGCTTTCCAATGACTAACGTTATCTGTGATTCCTGATTCTGGACAGTGAGTTCTGGGTCAGCAAGATGGCAGAATAGGAGGAGCGCCCTTGCCTTTATAACCTTCCCCCAACAGCAAAAATAATTTCATAGTCATCCATGAATAAAAATACCTTTGTGGGAGTGTTGGGATTCAGGCAGGAATTTGTGAAGCTCCCATAGAACCCAAACCTACAAGGGTGATTTTGAGAGGGCAGATCAACCAGGTGGCTGATTCATGGACTGTGGTCCTGGCTCAACCTAGAAATGGCCCCATCCCCTGTGGATTGGCTATAGCCATATTTGGCTTGGGGTTTCTATCAAAACCATCTACTAGGTGGCTCAGGAGGAATCATGCATACTAGTGCCTTCAGAGACAGACTTGTCTACTGAGGGCTTAGCTGGGAATACTGAAACAACCCTCTAACTTGGTTCCAGCATCTCTCAGCTGTCGTCCTAGATCAATCTCACTTGAATAAGGATGCAGAGTGAGACACATCCATCTGAGGCCACTAGACAGGCTTGCCAACTTCGGTCCCACAGAGCATTTATTTTTGGTACTAGGGATTGAATATAGGGCTGTACTACCTCCGAGCTATACCCCCCGCCCTCCCATTTTTTTTTTTTTTTTGGAAACAGGGTCTCACTAAGTTGCTGAGGGTCTTGCTAAACCTGTGATCCTCCTTCCTGTCTTAACCTCCCAAGTATTGGGATTACGGTGTATGCCACTGCACCTGGCTCCCACAGCATATTTTGAAATGGTTCTGAATCTGGGCCGTAGCCCCACTCAGCTGGGGACTGAGAACAGTGCTGCCCAGCCAAGGACCAGCTGGGAGACATGACTGTCCATGGTTCCAGTGCAGAGTTGATGAACACACTTCCACAGCAACAACTAGAAAAACAATAGAAAAGATCAACAAAACTAAGTTGGTATATTTAAAAAGATACACCAAATTGGCCAACTTTTAGCTAGGGCATGTACGAAAAAAAGAGAGAAGGCTCAAATAAATAAAATCAGAAGTGAAAAAAGACATATTACAACTGATAATGCAGAAACATAAGGATAAGAGACTCCTCTGAGCAGTTATATGTCAACAAATTGGATAACCTAGAAGAAATGGATAAATTCATAAACACATACAACCTACTAACAATTCTGAAGATAAAGAAAATCTGAATAGACTTACAGTGAATAAGGAGATTGAATCAGTAAGAAAAAAATTTCCTATCAAACAAAAGTCTAGGACCTGATGACTTCAGTGTTGAATTCTGCCCAATATTTAAAGAAGAACTAATACCAAACCTTCTCAAATTACTCCAAAAAATTGAAGAGCAGAGAACACTTTCAAACTCATTTTATGAGGTCTGCATTCTCTGATACCAAAGCCAGATAAGGACACTAAAAGAAAATTACAGGCTAATATCCCTGATGAACACAGATGCAAAAATCCTCAACAAAATATTAATAAACTAAATTCAATAGCACATTAAAAATCATTCACCAGGATAACTGGGATTTATCCCAGGGATGTAAGAATGATTCAACACATGTAATTCTATAAATGCGATATATCACATTAACAGAATGAAGGACAAAAAACATATGATCATCACAATAGATGCTGAAAAGCATGACAAAAGTCAACATCTTTTTATGATAAAAATTATCAACAAGTTAGGTATAGAAGGAATATAACTTAGTACAATAAATAGCTAGCTATGACAAACTTTTAGCTAACATTATACTCAATAGTGAAAAGTTGAAAGCTTTTCCTCTAAGATCGGGAACAAGACAAGGATGCCCACTCTAAGTACTTCTGTTCAACACAGTACTGAATTTCTAGCTGAGCAATGAAATAATAAAACTAAACTAAACTAAAATGCATCTGAATTGGAAAGGAAGAAGGTAAACTGTTTGCATACAATATGATTTTATATATATAGAAGATCTTAAAGATGCCACCAAAAATCCTGTTAAAATAAAGGTGCAGGCTACAAAATGAACAAATCAAAATCAGTAGCATTTCTAAATGCTTACAATGTACGATCTAAAAAGAAATCAAGAAAATAGTTCCATTTATAATAACAAACATTTATTAGGAATAAACTAAAGAGGCAAAACACTTATATTCTGAAAACTATAAAACACTGATTAAAGAAACTGAAGATGACACATATAAATGGAAAGACTTTTCATATTCATATATTAGAAGAATATTGTTAAAATGTCCATACTTCCCAAAGTGATCTACAGGTTCAATACAATCCCCATCAAAATTCTGAAGATATTTTTTACAGACATAGAAAAAACAATCCTAAAATTCACATAGGAGCTGCGCATGGTGGTGCATACTTGTAATCCCAGTACTTGGGAGGCTGAGACAGAGGATCACAGGTTTGCAGTCAGCCGTAGCAATTTAGCAAGGCCCTCAACTTATTGAGACCCAGTTTTCAAATAAAAAATAAAATAGGGCTGGGGTTGTAGTTAAGAGTTAGAACGCCCCTGGGTTCAATTCCCAGTACCACCACCACTAAAAGAAAAATTCACATGGGATCATATAAGACTGAATAGCCAAAGGAATCTTGAGCAAAAGGAACAAAGGGGAGGCATCAAACTATCTGTTATCAAAATATACTGCAAAGCTCTGGCAATCAAAATAGCACTGCACTGGCATGCAAACAGACATAGAGCAACAGTATGAAATAGAGAACCCAGAAATATACCCACTCATTTACAGTCAACTTTTAACAAGGACTTAGAGTCTGCTTTTACTAAAAACAGATACTTCTCTTGGGCCTGCAAATGTAAAAAACTTTGCATCTCTGCCTCCATTTTTTTCATCTCTTTTGCTCAGAGTTAGGCATCTTGGATTCTAAGAACAGGTCTGATGATAAACATCTTGTGATGAGTCCAAACTTCCCCCCACCCCACCCTACCTCACAGCTCTGCCTGACCAATCCTAAGATAGTGATCAACCAGAGGACAGTTTGACCAAGACCGCTTGACTGTGCATATTTCTGGTCCTCCTATGTATATAATCTGGGATCCCCGATGACAGGGCTGGAAACACTGGCCCCCTTTGTCTTCTCAGTATAGTTATACTGATTAAAATTTCTTTCCTGCTTTTCACCATTACTTTTTTTTTTCTGGCATTTTGAAACAGGGTCTTGCTAAATTGCGGAGGCTGGACTTGAACCTGTGAATCTCCTGTCTCAGTCTCCCAACTACTGGGATTACAGATGTGTGCCACCATACCAGGCTCTATATCTAACTTTATTTTTGTGATACTAGAGATTGAACCCAGAGGCATTCTACCTCTGAGCCTAGCCCTATTTTGCTTTGAAACAGGGTCTTGCTAGGTTGATGAGTCTCACTACTTGCTGAAGCTGTCCTCGAAACTGTGATCCTCCTGTCTCAGCCTCCCAAGTACTGGGATTACAGGTGTGTGCCACCAAGCCCAACTCACCATTACTTTCTCCATTTGGTTTTGAGGGAAGTTGTTGGACCTGATTTGTGGGGAACTCTAGAATTGTGTCTCTAGCCTAGGTCTCTGGTAACAAAGTGATCTCTGACAAAGGTGCCAAGAACACACAATGGGAAAGGACAGTCTCTTCAATAAATGGTAATGGAAAAACTGAATATTCACATGCAGAAGAATGATATTTGAAATTTACCCCATATACAAAAATGACCCCAAATGGATTAGACTTAAACATAGGCCTGAAAATGTAAAATTCCTAGAGGGTAAAAAGGATCAAAGCTTCTTGACATTGGTCTGGGCAAAGGTGTTTTTAGGCAACAAAACTGAAAAGTCAACAAGTACATGAAAAATGCTCAGTATCACTAATCATCAGGGAAATGCAAATTAAAACACAAAGAAATATTCTTTTATATTTGTTAGTATGGTTTTTATCAAAAAGACAAAAGATAAGTTTTGGAAAGGATGTGGAGAAAGGGGAACCCTTGTACACTACTGGCAATAATGTAAATTACTATAGTCATTATGGATGATGGTGGTCATTATAGATGGAGAATACGCAAAAAATTAAAAACAGAACTACCATATGACTCAACAGTTCTACTTCTGGGTATATATCTGGAAGAAATAGAATCAGTGTGTCAAAGAGATATCTGCACTCCCATATACACTGCATCATTACTCACAATAGTCAAAATATGGAATTAACCCAAATGTCCATCCACAGATGAATGGATAAAGAAAATGTATTATAAATACATAAGAGAATACTATTTAGCCTTAAAAGAAAAAAGGAAAATTTCTCATTTGTAGCAACATGGATGAATCTGGAGGACCTTATGCTAAGAGAAATAAGTCAGGCATAGAAAGACAAATACTGCATGCTGTAATTTGTATGTGAAGTCTAAAAAGTCAAACTCATGTAAGCATAAATGGTGGTTACTAAATGCTGGGGGAGGGGGTGAGGGTTGGGAAGATGTTGGTAAAAGGATATAAAATTTTAGTGAGACAGGATGAACAAGTTCAGATCTACTGTATAACATGGTCACTATAATTAATAACAATATATTACATACTGTACTAGGAAACTGCTAAGAGAATAAATTTTAAATGTTCTCACCATAAAAAAGTGAGGTAATGGATATTTAAATAGCTTGATTTATCCATTACACAGTGTATGCATGTATCAAAACATCATGTTAAAGATGGTAAATGTATATGATTTTTGTCAATTAAGAAATTCTAAAAAACAAAAACTAAGGGCATACTATTAAAGTCTAGTATGGATCTTCATTATCTCTTGATTTAGGCAGTATTCCTGACTCAACTTCCCCTCTCTCATTACCTGATAAAAGTTTGACCTTGTCATTTCCCTTCCTTCAAACCTTCAAGCTTCACAGTCTGCAGAATCAAGTTCCAACATCTGAGACTTTATGACCTAGTTTCAATTGTATTTCCATTGTTTCCTACTTACCTATCATTTTCTCTAGGCAGAATAAATCAACTTGATACTTGCTGTAATGTACCCTTAGTTTTACTACCTCTGTTTGCTTACGCATATAATGTTTTTTCCTTGTTTGTATACATCCATTCTTATTAACCTCAAGGCCCAGTACCTCTTGCTGGTAATAATCTCTTTCTTGCTCAACTCTAAATCATTCTGCTGTTCCTTAGCACCTTCTACCCTGTAATATAGTTACTTATTTACTTATATCTTCTTTATTAAGCCATGAGATCTTTGATAGCAAAACCGAAGCTATTTTCATCCTTGTTTTCTGTAGCATCTAGAATATATAAGCTTTCATATGGCAGATGCTTAATAAAAAGGTCTGAAACAATTTAGTCTCAGTTCTATCAATAGCTCTTTCAGATTTGCACTGTTTATTACAAGTGGAAAGGAGAGGGGGTTGGGGTGAGATGGGGTGCATCCTGATCATCTTGGAGTAAGGGACCCTAGAAGTTAATTGTTGGCAATAGTTCTCAGCTAATTTTCTAACTTGGTACACTCAATTAATGAGCTGCACACGTGCAACTAATTCTTAAGGCAATAACCCAGATTTTTTTCCTTTTTATAGAACCTAGGATGTGTATAATGGGGGCTTCCTACCTGTAAACTTTTTCTTTCTTTTACTAATATTTGGGGAATGTAGCTAAAAGGATGTTGATAGAATCTAAGTCTTTCATTTAAAAACCAGGATTTTTTTTTTTTTTTGGTGGTGGAGGTGGTACTGGAGATTGAACCCAGGGGCATTCTGCCTCTGAGCTACACCCCCTACCCTATTTTATTGTCTACTTGGAAAGAGGGTCTCACTAATTGCAGAGGGCCTCGCTAAGTTGCCGAGGCTGGCTGTGAACCTGTGATTCTCCTGTCTCAGCCTCCCAGATATTAGGATTACAGGCATGCGCCACCATGCCTGGCTGGAAATCTTGACCAAAAGTACAAAACTACTTCTCTAAAATCACAGAGTCACTTAGAAACAGATGTGGATTAAAACTCAGGTCTTCTGATTCCTTGTCCAGTAAGTTTTTCATTAAACCCTATTTTCTATAATCATTACTGCTAGAGAAATAACTCAATGCCCCAGTTGGTTATTAGAGATATTTTCTCTCATGAGAGGGCACATACTTAAGAAGCTTTCAAAAGTAATTCATGAACTGGTTTGTAAGAAATTCTAATGAGCTTTCTGACTCTCTCACCTTCTTTTCCTTCCCCCTTCCCTCCTCCCTTTGAGGAAATTAGTTGTATGGTGCTTTAGCAAAGATAGCTTGATTGATGTTATGTTACAGTTCAACAACAGTTCCTGCTATTAATTGCTTTATAATGGTAATTACCAATAGCTGTGTACAAGATAGTTTCTTTTCTAATTGGCTATTACTGGTGAATAGCAGCTTGTTACACAACAGAAGACTGTGTTAGATAAATAACCACAATTACAATTCTGAGGACTTTACTGGTAAAAGAACACATCTAATTATTTGAATAAAAACACTAATTTTTTTTCTTTTTTTAGGGCAGGGCCTCTGTAATTAATTGTGTGGAGGTGAAGATTAGTCTTTCAGTTAATAAAAACAGGAAATGAGGACAGTGTGTGAGAAACCAGGAGATGGAATATGAATTTCCTTCCTTTTACAAATAAACACATTTAAATCTTTAATATGCTCAGCTCCTCAGTCAATGCATACATATCAAAGGTCAAATGCATCCACTTCTTTAAAGTGCAATATAGAAACAGAAAGAACAGGAATGCTGCGCCCTGCCAACTACATTAAAATGTCCCATCTATAAGGCCAAGGGTTGGTCTTCATTTGTGTCCCACACTGCAGCCATCACCGAGCTGGTCCATAGTCACCTCTCAAACAATACCAGACACCATCATAGCATGACGCTGCCCTCAGGATGAAGTCAAATGGCCTATGTGGTAGTCCCTGGCTTTAAGGGGTTTGCATATACCACCAGTGACTTGTCTTGATTCCAGCCCTTTATCTATTTTTTTCTTTTGGGAGTAAATCTCAGAGTTTCCATATATTACCCAGGCTAGCCTTGAACTCACAATCCTCCTGCCTCACCCTCCCAAGTAGCTCTAATGTTCCCTGACTAGTCTGTAATCATTTTAAAGTTATATCCAGCCGGGTGTGGTGGCGCACACTTGTAATCCCAGTACTTGGGAGGCTGAGACAGGAGGATCGCAGGTTCGCGGACAGCCTCAGCTACTTAGTGAGGCCCTCTGCAACTTAGTGAGACCCTGTTCAAAAATAAAGAATAAAAAATAGGGCTGGGGGTATAGCTCAGAGGTAGAATGCCCAGGGTTCAATCCCCAGTTCCGAAAAAAAAAAAAAAGGTTATATCCAGACTTTCTTAGCAGCAGAGGCAGTTTTAGTAATGCCAGCGAGGTCATGGGATTTGCTCAAGGTTACACAGCTTTGAACTGACAGCTCCTTTTGATTCCAGTTGTCCAATTCCAAAGCTTATGCTTGTTCCCACTACTGCCTCTTGTGATGGACCTTCAGAGGTAGCATTACTCATCCCTGTATTTTCTGTCTGTCTCAAGGTTTACAGTGTCCTCACATACACCACCTATTATGGCTTGGATGTGGAATCTCCCAAAGGTTCAGGTGTTGAAGGCTGGGTCACCAACGCGGCAATATTCAGAGGTGGGGCTTTTAGAAAATGATTGGATCTTGAGGATTGTAACCTTGTCAGTGGGTTATAATTTGAATAGACTATTGGGAGGCAGTAGAAACTGTTGGAGGTGGGACTTAGCTGAAGAGAGTGTTCCTTGGGGGAATGCCCTTGGGGATTATATCTTGTCTCCAGCCCCTTCCTCTCTCTTTCTCTCCCTCTTTGCTTCCTGGCTGCCATGAGGTGAGCAGCTTTCCTCTGCTATGCCTTTATGCCATGATGTTTCTGCCTTGACACAGCCTAACACCATAGATTTCCAATGTCTTGTAATACTGCCCCCCTGGGGAGTGGAGGTGCTGGACTGATCCAAGGGGGTGGAGGGAGCCTTGGGTATAGGGGGGTGAGGGGAGGGGAGGGTTGGTGTGGTGGAAGTGCCCCGGGGGGCACTGAGTAATTTTTTTTTCTGAAAAGAGGAAGGTAAGCCCATAAGAGCAATGGAGTCAGCTGAGCATGAATTAAAACCTCTGAAACCTTGAGCCTAAAACAACCCTTTCCTCCTTCGAGTTGGTTTTTATCAGATATTTTGCCACAACAATGAAAGCTAATACACGACTGCTTCACTCAACTGCCCAGTAATATCAGCACCACCTTCCTGTTGAAATTAAGGCTCAGAGACGTCAAATGATTTTCCCCAACCAAGTTCGCACTGCTGCAAAGCAGAAAATTCAGCATTACAATTCAGGTCTTCTGACTCCCTATTCCAGTTTTTCCTCCCATATATTTTATTTATTCAACATATTTATTATTTAAAACATACTACACATGGAGAAAGCCTAAGAGTATTCCACTCTGTATTACTAAAAATATTTGACCACTTGTCAATTCTTCCTACTCCCACTAATGAAAGAAAGTTTTAAGTCCTATTTAGCTCTAGAAAACTTTTCTTGGTTTCTGGGGCTAAAGATAGCATCCAACCCCAGTTGGCTATTTTGCAAATGAACGCCACTGGTCACAAAGAAGATCAGTTGAGGTGTAAAAAGAGGCAGAAGATGGGTCAGTTAAATCCATCACTTCTAAAAAAAGCTACCCTGCTTACCTTTGGGTCAAGTAGGTCCACAGAATACACTTGTTTTGGCAAGAGGTGGCAAGTTTTAAAGTACTGTCAGTGCAATGCCAATCCATTTAGATTCTGATGCATTTATAAAATAAATCATAGCAACATGAACCCTAATTCTGTGTCGAAGTTTTCCAAGAGCAGCTAATAGGAGCACTTAAAGATTCAGTTGCTGGTAATGGCAGTTAATGTACACTGCCTGTTTCTATGTAACTATGATTTATGTTTAGAAGAAAGTATGATTTCTATTATATGAACCAGATAAACATCATCTTCACAGTTTTTCAAGATGTAAGTACATATATTTGGATTCTGAAGAGCAATACCGTTCTTCTGCATCAATGAAAAGTCTATATCAACACTATGAGAAGTAAATGTAAATTCAGTGTCTGACCCTGAAAATGTCCACCAAGTCCTTCTACAGAACGACTTAAGGTGGAAAAGATAGCCGGGTATGGTGGCACACGACTGTAATCCCAGTACTTGGGAGGCTGAGACAGGAGGATAGCCGGTTGGCAGCCAGCCTTAACAACTTAGTGATGTCCTCCACACTTATAGGGTTAGGGGTATAGCTCAGAGGTAGAATGCCCCTGGGTTCAATCCACAGCACCACGCACACACACAAACAAAGTGGAAATAACAGTCACAATTTATTAGAGACCAAGCTACTATATCTATCCTGTCACTAAAACATTTCAGCATCCTAGCACGTAGATATGATATTACTCTTATTATAGAACAGAAACTGAGGTTCAGAAGTTACCTGGTCTGTGGCTGGGAAGTAAGCAGGATTTCATCCTAACTTGGCCTGACTTCAAAATCTTTTGATTATACTACATTGCCTTGCTATAGAAGCATTAACATTAGAACATATTTATGCTTAAGGAAGTCTATTTCAGACCTTGTTTAATGGGATTTTGTTACTACAACAAATTGTTGTAATAGTGCATAGGACAAAGTCCTCTTTCAGTTACTGTATGACCTTGCATAAGCCACTATTTGCATCAGTTTTCTCATTTATAAATAAAAAGGGCATAATGTAAGTATTTTCCGAAGGGGTGGTATGAAGATGATAAGAGACAAGACCTATAAATACATGTGAAACAGTACCTGGCACAGTTAGTACTCAACAGATGTTAGCTACCATCAGCATCATTGCTATTATAATATCCCCTTTTATAACCGCTCCTGTCTTATTATCCTACAAAAGCTAGGTCCTACATATTTATTATTAAAAAATATAAGAATGTTCTGTAAGCTGGACATGGTGGCACACACCTGTAATCCCAGTACTTGGGAGGCTGAGACAGGAGGATCACAGGTTGGAGACCAGCTTCAATAACTTAGTGAGACCCTGTTTCAAAATAAAATAGGGTTAGATACTACCCCTGGGTTCAATCTCCCGCACCAAAGAAAGAAAGAAAGAAAAAAAAAACCCAGAACATTCTGTAAAAGTCCCCTTCCAAACCTCCTTACACCAAACAAGACCTACAAGACTAGGTTTCTATAATTCTTTTTCTTCTATGACATTCTCTGGCCTATACCTTGTGAAGCTATCCCAGTAACAAGGTTACCTGAGCCTCTTGAGGACTGAGTGTTGGTGGATGTGCGGGGGTGGAAGCTGGGTATGAGGGGGCAGCACTGTGCACAGGTGAGAAAAGATACAGATGGTAAATATAAAGGGCTTTCAGAGCACATAGTTGGAATACTTGCATATAGAACTGACAGATACTCTGACAGCCCCCAAATTCCAAGAGAGCACTGGTAGCAGACACAGTTATTAATGCATTCCTGAGCTTCCCCTAGGTTACACCACAACTTAGACTGCTCCTTAACTGAATAGAGTATCAGAGAGCAGGCAGTTTTATAGTTCAATTAGGCATAGCTTTATAATGAAAGCAACAAATATTTATTGAAGTCTAACTTTATAACAGAAAATATGCTGGACTTAATACATAATATGTTTATTTTCATTAACATGACAGTACATACAACAAACTTATGTTAAACTGCTACTAAGTATCAGAATTGAAATTCCAAAAAAGGATCTAGTCTTATTTCTACTGTCATGTCAAATACATGAGACTGGACTTTAAAGCTGATCTGTGGAAATAGGATGCCAGCCTGTGGAAAACTGCATAACAGCCACACAGGTGATAGAAGATAAGATTTCAAAGTTCATGTGGTAAGTTATTTGTTTATGGTTTCCAGGATAGTAGACTTTAAAAGTTTTTTTTTTTGGTGTGTGTGTGTGTGTGTGTGTGTGTGTGTGTGTGTATGTTACTGGGCATTGAATCCAGGGGCATTTTACCTCTGATCTATACCCCCAGCCCTATTTTTTATTTATTTATTTATTTTTTTTGCGGTACCGGGGATTGAACCCAGGGGCGTTCTACCTCCGCGCTACACCCCCGGCCCTATTTTTTTTTATACTTTATTTTGAAACCAGGTCTCACGAAATTGCGGAGGGCCTCACTAGGTAGAGAGAGAGTGACGGAGGGAGAGAGAGAGAGAGAGAGAGAGAGCGAGAGAGAGAGATAGAGAGCGAGCGAGCGAGCGCGGGCGAGCGCTGAGGCTGGCCATGAACCCGGATCCTCTGGTCTCCGCCTCCCAAAGTACTGGGATTACAAGTGTGTGCCACCATGCCTGGCTCCTATTTTTAATTTGAAAACAGGGTCTCACTAAGTTGCTGGGGGCCTCACTAAGTTGCTGAGACTGGCCACAGACCTGTGATCCTCCTGTCTCAGTCTCTCAAGTACTGGGATTACAGGCATGTACCACCATGCCCAGCTAGAAAATTTTAATCATTATCTAAACATTAAACTTCATTTTGAAAAAAGACTGAAAAGCTGGGCATAGTGGTGCAAGAACCTTGAGAGAGCCCACAGAATAGGAGAAGATTTTTGCCAGCTACTCCTCTGATAGATGACTAATACCTATATCTAGAATATACAAAGAACTCAAGAAACTTACTGCAAAAAAAAACCTAATGAAAAAATGGGCAAGCGAACTAAATAGGTACTTCCCAAAAGAATAGCCAATAAATATGGAAAATGTGTTCAACATCATTAGCAATCAGAGAGATGCAAATTGAAACTACCCTGAAATTTCACCTAACCCCAATTAGAATGGTAATCATTAAAAATCATTAAATAATAATAAATGCTGGCAAGGATGTGGGGAAGTAGGAACTCTGATACACTGTTGGTGGGGTTGCAGATTAGTGCAGCCACTTTGGAGACAGTGTAGATGGTCCTTAGAAGAATGGGAATGAACCTATCATACAATCCCACTATACCACTCCTGGGTATCTACCCAAAGGAAATGAAGTCAGACCACCTATAAAATCAGACATATCTATGTTTATAGCAGCACAATTCATAATAGCTAAATTATGGAACCAGCCTAGGTGTCCATCAACAGATGAATGGATTACAAAATTATGGGATATATATACATTGAAATTCTACTCAGCTACAAAGAAGAACAAAATTATGTCATTTGAAGGGAAATGGATGGAATTGGAGAATATTATGCTAAGTGAGATTAGTCAGTTACAAAAAGTGAAAGGTTGAATTTTTCCCTCATATGTGGAGGCTAAGGAGAAACTGGGATGCAGGAGGGACTCTGGACAAAAGAGGAGAAACCCTAATGCGGTGATGGAGGGGGGGCTTAGGAGAGGGAGGCGGGTGGGGGAAGGGAGACTTGATGAAGGGAACACTTCAATGGGTATGATGTACATACACAAAATTATCAATACCAATGTCAATGTCATGCACAGGGAGGGTGAGGGAGTGGGATGGGAGGTGGGGGGGTTCACCAAGTGCTATGTGCATGTATGTCTCATCACTCTGAACATTATGATAAATGATTACAATGTGCCAATAAAAATAAATAAAAATAAACAAAAACAAAAATCACAAACAAACAACAATATAAAACTATGCCAAAATGATTGCATAACTATGATTAGTTTGCACAGAGTATTATCTTCCTGATGATATTTTGCATTTCTAGTTTGGTATGTGTACCTTTCACAAGTATAAAACATCTATTCAGGCTTTTATTTCATTTCAATCCCTTTGCTTAAAATAGCAGCCATTCTAAATACTCTGAATAAATTTCAAACAGATTCTAAGCATTAAACTGCTAGAGAGTGTTTACTACATGCAGTTCGAATAAACAGTGAATGTATAAAAGTAAAAAGAGCCAACTCTTGCCTTCAGTAAGTTCACAGTCCAGACAAAATTGCCAAAAAAATAATCTGATATGCTAAGTAGATAATGGAGATATGGGAAAGGAAGCCGGATGATTGAAGATGAAGTTAGAAAAGTAGATTAAAAGTCACACAGAAAATTTAGACCTTAGTTATACATGCAGCACACTGAAGATTTCAAGTGGAAACCCATGAATATACTTGTTTTAGAATATAGATTAAAGGAGGTAAAATTAAGAGAGAGATCAACAGGAAGGTTTTTCAATTGAGCAGGTTAGAATACTGTTCTGGTCAAACATTTATTAAACATTGACAATGTGCCAAGAACAGGATCAGGCAGACTAAAACAAATAGGACAAAGTTTTGTACTCAAGAGCATTCTGAGTGGTGGGGGACACAGGTAATTCAGCAGTGATGGTAATGGTTATAAACAGAATTAGCATCGTGACCATAGAGATGAAGAGAGGAACAGATTTAAAAGATAATTTGGGCACAGAAAAATAAGACTCAGTAAGTGATGGAATTCAGTTACCTGTGGGCAAGATAGGAATCAAGAGAGCTTCCTAGGTTTCTTGCTTAGACTTGATACTATTTATTGGAATAGAAAATATATGAATGAGCCAGGCATGGTGGCGCACACCTGTAATCCCACTACTTGGGAGACTGAGACAGGAGGATCACAGGTTTGTGGCCAGCCTCAGCAACTTAGTGAGGCTCTCAGCAACTTAGTGTGACCCTGTTTCCAAATAAAAAATAGGGTTGGGGGTGTAGCTTGGAGGTAGGATGCCCCTGGGGGGTTCAATTCCCAGCACCACACACACAAAAAAAAGAATGAGGAGTTGACTCTACCTGCTACCCTACCCCACTTCTTCCAGAGACATTACAAAGGAGATAAGCTCTCTCTCTAGGACAAATGTCATGAATCCAAATATTCCCATGATCATCATCTACTGGGCATACATTTGGAAGGAAAATAGACTTTGTCAGAATATTACAATACAGAGATACAGGTTAACAACATCAGAAGAAATCACCCAGTTACAAAATCCTCTTAAAAGTATTGCCAATTATTAGATGTGTTATCTTACTGACTTCTAACTACAAACAGCAAAGGAACAAATATCAATAACACAGGCCCAAATGTGATGGTTAGTCTATTATTATTATTATTTCTTATGATTATTTGCAGTGCTAGAGATTGAACCTAGGACCTTGTGCATGCTAGGCAAGTGTTGTACCATCATGCTAAACCCCCAGCCCTACTTTATTTGTTTTTAATTTGGGGGACAACATAAAATCCTAGTTTGTGTTCAATATATGAAAATAGTGTTGTGAAATATGCCTGAGAGCTAATCAATCCAGGGACCTTACTGCAGAGGGACAGGGCTGCAGGAAGTCAGGCAACACCCAACACAGTGGTCTCAGTGAAGGTGCTGTCTGCATCTGTCTGCACACCACAGATTCAGTTTAGCAGAGATTTGGTAGATTTTTAAGGATTGCTTTTATTTTTTTAACGTGCTTTTATTGGTGCATTGGAGTCTTACATCGCAATGAATATCTATTTGATGTTAATATACATGCACACAGCTCTTAGTGTCCCCCCCCCCGCCTTCCCCCACCTGTATGAAGTACCGAGAATGATGTTGGTATATTTTCACATGTACATATTGTTCATGATAGTAATTCCACTGATTCACTTCTTTCTTGCCCTTCCCCTTCCCTTGTACCACTTCCCTTGCCCCGCTGAGGGTTGTCCATTGTCAACCAGAGTCCCTTGTGTGTCCCCATTACTCCCAAGGTTGCACATATTAATGAAAACATATGTCCCTTCTTTTTTTGTGATTGATTGATCTCACTTAACATAATGTTCTCCAGATCCTTCCACTTTCTTGCAAATGATGTTATTTTGTTCTTCTTTATTGCTGGCTAGAATTCCATTGTGTGTATTTTCCACAATTTTGTAATCCACTCATCTGTTGATGGACACCTAGGTTGGTTCCATAATTTGGCCACTGTGAATTGTGCTGCTATGAACATGGGTATGCATATATTACTGTAGTTTTCTGGTTTCAATTTAAGGATTGCTTTTCAAGGACTCCCTAGATCCCTCTGTCCCAAGATATTAAGCATACAACTTGACATTTTAACTAGAGCTGGAGGGAAATCTCCTAAAAGAGGCAATTTTCAAGAAATTAAAAAGGGGTATGTTTTACACAGAAGTCATACTTGATAACCTAACTGGATGCCTAGCAAAAAATTTAATATACTTGTAATATAATTATTTTCATCTAAAATTTGCATCACACTTTGCTGGCTTTGAAAAGAATTTTGATAAAGTCATAGAATTATATATACATTTATTAATGGGAAATTTAAATAACTTTACGTGTAAGAATGACATAAAAATCAACCATTAATCTCTCTCATTGACTGCTACAAGTCAATAAGAATAGTGGGCAATTCTGAACCAGAATGAGGAATTCTTTTATGTTACAGACACTGCAAATTCATTGCTGCTTAATACTTTTGATAAAAACAAACTGGAAACTGAAAATAAGCTTTCTGTTAGTTACTTAATTCAGTCCAATAGTTATTTAAATATTGGTCCTGGATTGATTTCCTTGTAGTTGGTGAAGATATGGGGAAAAAGACACTCATTTTACTAGTAGAAATGTGTGTTAAATAGCTTTTAAATCTGGCATCTATCAAACTTTTAAACATGCATAACCATTGACCTAGCAATTCCTCAAGAAACACATATCCAGTAGGCAAGGCTGTATGTACATAAAGCTATTCTAGACAACAATATTGAAAAAGAAAACCCACACTATATGTTCATTAATAGGGGGATGGTTAAGTATAGAACATCCATATTATGAAATATGAGTGCAGTCCTTAAAAGAAGTGAAACAAATGTACTGATATGGAAGAGTGTTATTGATAAATCAACAAGAAAAAGAAAGTTTTAAATCTTTGAGTTTACTAGAATTATCCTTTTTTACTTAAAATAAAAACCATATAGCCAGCTGTGGTGGCACATGCCTGTATTCCCAGCATTTAGGAGGCTGAGACAGGAGGATTGCAGTTTCGAGGACAGCCTCAGCAACTTAGTGAGGCCCTCAGCAACTTAGACCCTGTTTCAAACTAAAAAATAAAATAGGGCTGGGGATGTAGCTTGGAGGTAGAATGCCTCTGGGTTCAATCCTTAGCACCACCAAACCAAAACAAAACAAAAAACAAAACCACACAGATGTGTGTCAAATAGAAATATGCCAGAAAAACTATACACCAAACTGTTACCACTTAATAACTTTGGGAGTGAGACTCCCAAATATATGATGGAAGAACTTTACTTCTTTACTTTATGAATGAATTGAAATGTTTATATTGAAAACATTTATAATTTTAAGATGACTAATGATTTCTAAATATTCTATGCTTTTTAAAGGCATATCCAAATTTCTTTTTTTATGAGTTAATCTGTGAGACAAATTCACCAAAGATTCCATCTTTAGATTTTAAACTTGTAGCTCTCTGGAACTTTGAGAATCTGGAGAACCTTAATAGTTTGTTACCACCAGATACATCAGCTAAGTGCTGAATATATGGCCAACCCAATGATAAATTGTTAAGGAAGTAGGAATAACTTATTATTATTATTTTTTTGGTGGTACTGGGGCTTGAACCCAGGAGAATTGTACGTCTGAGCTACACCCTCAGCCCTATTTTTTTGAAACAGGGTCTTGCTAGGTTGCTGAGAGTCTCCCTACTTGCTGAGGCTTTCCTGGAACCTACAATCCTCAGGTAACAGTTTCCCAAGTACTAGGATTACAGGAGTGTGCCACCATGCCCAGATAATATTTAACTCAGAAGCCTACCAAAGATTTCTTTGGTAGATATACAAAATAATTTCAGAGGTAGGGAGTTCCGTTGATGGAAGGTGGGAAGAAATGGCAATTATCTATGTGCTGCTGAGATAAAAAATTAGGAATACAATGGCAATTTAGCTGTGAAGGCAAAAACAAAGGCGGAAAGCTTTCAACAAGAATTGAGGACCAAATTCAAGCCCCCAATGAATATGCATCAGAGAAGGAGAATTGCTGTGCGAAATTACACACCAAGGCAAAAAGAGGGGTGGAGAAGAGAAAAACTAAAGGTAAAAGGAGTCCCAGAGATAATTTACCTGTAGCTTTCAAAGTTTGATTTTTGATGACTACAGTGGATCAGAGGACAACATGAAAGTCAGAGACAAAGTAGGTGTTAGGGTTTTCATAAGCCCCGAGTGCAAATTATCACTTTCTCTTTCTCCAAGAACCTCAATTCTGGAGAAGGCACAGAGCACTCAACCGGCTACAGGATGGTTAGGAGACACACACACACTTTTTCAGAGAGCACCCCAGCCAACAACTGGCAAATATGTAGTGGAAGGCAGCAGCCAGTCTGAGACTGGAAATCCGCCCCAAACAAAATAAAACACATACGTCTCGGAGGCCAAAACCTAGCAAACCGAGAAGAGGGCAGGGCACTGGCAAAGAAAAAAGAGCTGTCACTCCCAGAATTATAGTCACACACACGTGAACCTGATCTGGTCCACGCCCACTCCGCGGCAAGGGCGAAGCTGGGAGCGCCAAACCGGAAGACAAAAGCCCAGGATGCTTCCAGGGTGAGGGGGGGCCGCTCTGTCCCACCTTATCCGTCCTCCCCGGACAGACCCTGCCCAGTAGCCGCCCTGGACCCCATCCACCGCACTAGGTCCGGCCGCCGACCCTCGCGCCCAGGCGGCCTCGGAGCTGAAGCGCTCGCAGGGTCCCGCCGGCGGTACGCTGCACTCCGGGCTTGAAGACGGGAAGACGAATCACCCGCACCTCAAGGGCACCATACTCACTTTCACAGCCGACACCCCGAGTTTCGCGGCGGTTCCCACCACCGCGTTCTTCTATTCCCGCAACAGCCCCCTGGGTCTTGGGAGCAGCCATTATCCCGCAGAGCAGAAAGGGGAGGGTTACGGGACGGGGCGGGACTGGGGCGAGCCGGCCCCAATAGAAACGCGCCTGGAGGCGCACGCCTCGTCCACGTGGCGTTTGCGCCACGCCTACGCGGCGCCGGCACTCTCTGGACCAATAAGACGTGTCGAGCGGAACCTGATCCCCGCCCCTAACCGCTGCTGCCACGCCCCCTTCCGTGGTAGAGGGGCTGAGAACTACAATTCCCAGCGTGCTCTGGGGCTCTGGGACGCGAGCGCTGGAAGAGGCGCTGACGGGCGGGGGTGCGCCCGAGAGTGCCCCGGCGTGTTCGCTTAGTTCAGTGAATCAGAACAATGACTGCGCCGCCGGGTCCTCCGGAGCGCGTCGGAAGACTGTGAGCGGCCGCTGCCGGGAGAGTGGCGGGCGGCGCAGCCTCTGTGGAGCAGTGTCAACGCCGGGATCCAGAGCCTCCAGCGCAGACCCTGCCCAGCGCCGCAGCCCGCGCGGGGCCGTCGGGCTCCTGCGCTGCAGCCGCTACTCCGGAGCTGTGCATTGTTGTGAGCTGGTTGCGGGGCGCGGGGATTACAAAGCCTGAAGACCCCGGAGCCCCCTTTAGCCATGTGGATACCTACGGAGCACGAGAAATACGGCGTGGGTGAGTCTCTGCGGGGCGAACTTTTATTCAGCTCTGGCCGGAGCGGGAGCGCATTTCTCGTCCTGGCCCCCGCGCCCCTCTCGCTCCTCCCGGCTGCAAATGCCGAGTCGTGGCATCGCGCAGCGGGTCTGGGGCTTTGCCGAATCAGCCCCGAGCAGAGGGGCGCGCGCCAGGATCTCGCCCCACCATGGCCCGCTGGGATCACCCCGAACGGGCTCCCGAAGCGCCGGGACGGCGAGGGTAGCGGGCGGCCCGCTCGCTCGGGGCTCTGCTCCTGGAGTTTGGAGTGGCGATGGGCGCGTAGTGTGTCAAGTTGGAAGAGGAGGAGGACCAGGGTCCCTCTCCTCCCATCCCCTTTTTGCCCAAAAGCGGCGGGGACAAGGCAGTGGCACGTGATGATTAACCAGGGTGGTCAGGGAGACCACAGTCCTGCGGCGAGAACATCCCCAAAACAGTAGGGAAGCGCAAAATCCCTGTGGCTGGGATCAGCATTCACGGAGTGCCAAATGTGGCACAGTCCTCCAAAAAGCCCTTCTGACAGATCGAGCCCGGTCCCAGCCTCCTTCCTCCAGGGTGTACGGGGTGTGCGCTGCGGGGCGGGTGATTGGTAAATTTCAACATCTGCGCCGCTTGGCTGTTTGGTCTTTGCAGGGGAACCGATAATTCAGCAGTGTTTTTACTTCTGGCCACCCCTCTCGACCCGGGGTGAGCACAGAGAGGCTGGCGGTGGAGGAAGGCTGTAGAGTGATAATGGGGAGAAGGGTCAGAAAGGCTGGATCTTTGAGGCGGGGAGAAGGCTTTTAGGAAAGGACTACCCTGACACTGGTGTTCAGAGAAAAAGGAACAGGATAGCGCTCGCTTTTCTGTGCAAAGGTGAACAACAAAGGACATTAATGTTGACTGATGAATACAGGAGTCTCCCTTCCTTTCCCTCCTCCCTTTTCTGGCGGATTACAGTTCCTGTTTTTGTTGTTTGATTTCAGCTGGGTTGCCCCTTGACAGTTACTCCTTTTAGGGTTGAGACTATTAAGAAGAAGCCAGGCTCTTTGACAAGCCTGAAGCAGCTAAATGTAATTATAACCTCCCAGAAGGAGAGAGAGAGCGAGAGCAGAGAGAGAAAGAAAAAATTATGGATTTTACTAATAATCTTTATTTCCTATAATAATGCCCTGTCCTGCCGACTGGCGTACTTGTTTCCACTGGGGGCAGATCTAGTAGTAATTTAGATGATGCAAGATACCTGCTTATGTTTTAAATTCATTTTCCTACAGTTTAAAAAAATCTGGAAAGCCTTTGCAGGGAGTCATAGTCACAGGGAATCCCCCCCCCCCAACTTCACCTGGGGTAGGACTTTGAAGTTGACTGAAAGGACCATATGATTAACAAAGTCATTCCCATGTTCCCATATTGTACCTTAGCTTCCGTTCTGTGTCTGGTTAGCAAGACAATAGTTTGTCCTGGACCCACCTTTGAGAAAGGTTTTCAGCTTTCCCTCTCTTCAAAGTGTAAGGGGAGCCTTCTCCAAGCGCTCTACTGGCTAGGAGTAGATGTTGTTGGTTGCTTTTCTTCTCATTACTCTCCTCTTTTTTTTGGGGGGGGGCTAGGTTAACACTTGCTAGGGAAAAGATATTGCCTTGGCTTAACTGGGGAGGAACCAGAGGGGGTACCATCTTCTAACTGTCCTCAACACTCAGTGCAGACCCATCCAGCAACACTGTCCTGCTTGGAGTCGATCCCAGATGTTGCTTTCTTCCAAGTGTTAAATTATACAGATTATGGATGGGATTTATTTTCTTGATTTCTTTTTGTGCCAGGTCACAGCTGGGGTGCTGGTATCGATTAGTTTGTCTCTCGCCTTTCTTTACAAGCTGTGGGCAGAGGCTTAAAAAACACTGGGATTTCCTGGAATGGCAAACCGGATATTATCAGTCAAATGTTTTGGGCTGCAGCAGACATCTCGGTTTTGGGTGATTGTGATTTGATTGCAGAGTAGGGAGAGGTAGAAGGGTGTGCACATGTTTGGGAACAGGAGGTTGAGTGGGATGAGAGGCAAGAGTAGAGAGGGGTCTTCTGCCCAGAATTACTGCTGTCATCATTTTTAATGTAATGTCACATATACAGGAATGTTAATCATCTTTTCGTATTAAATTTTGAGCATTTGGCTTGTGGAATGCTTAGTTGTTTTTTAGAATCCATCTGTTGGGATGTGTGTGTGTGTGTGTGTGTGTGTGTTAGCTAGGGTAATTATGAAGTATGGACTTTATTTCTCATATACTTATACTTTTTTTTAATCTTAGTGTGTTTCTCTTAGTTTTTACAGTTATTAAAGCAAAGATATTTTATGGGCACAGATGTTTGACTGATATCAGATATAGTAGTAATTCAGTCTCTTTATTCTTTGAAATAATGAGTCTTTGTAACTTAGGATACCTGAAGTTCCAGGTTCCAGTGTATATTGTAGATTTTTATGATATTTCTTATGTACCATCTCTTATATATGGGATACTTATGTCTTTATAATTTATGATTAAATTATAAGCAGTATGCTATAAACAGATAAAGTTACTTTAATTTTATAGTTATAGTAAGATGTATCAGAGGTAGAAATTCTTTCAGATATAATGCATAGGCACTATTTCCTCCATGTAATTCATGAAGGATTTTCAAACAATATACAGTCAGTCATATTCCTTAGTGTTCTGATTCTAGAGAAAGGTATAGTGATAAATCTATAGTTCTGATGGACAGGGAACCCTGTCTTTTAAAAAACTTACTAAGCTGGGCATCGTGGCACATGCCTGTAATCCCAGTATTTGGGAGGCTAGGACAGGAGGATCACAGATTGAAGTCCAGCCTCAGCAATTTAGCAAGACCCTTAACAACTTAGCGAGACCCTGTTTCAAAATAAAAAATAAAAAGGGCTGGGGGTGTAGTCAGAGGTAGAATGCACCTGGGTTCAACCCCCAGTACAAAAAACAACTATAACAAAATAGAACTTATTAATACAGGCTGGGGATGTAGTTCAGTGGTAGAACGCCTACCTAGCATGTGTGAGGCCTTGGGTTCATCCCCAGCACTGCAATTAAAAAAAAGCATATTAGTAAGCACAATGATGGGCATACTTATCTCAGGCCATTCTAATTAGCTCTTGCTCATAGTCTAGGTACTGCTGCCAATTGTGTGACCTTAGGTAAGTCACTTAATCTTCCTGAGTTCCAGCCACTGGGTCAGGTACTACATAGTCTTTGCTGGAAATAATTCTGTAAATTTTTTCTACCAAATGTGTCCTTTGGTTAGAAAAATGTGCCTATTGTGTAGAGATTGCTATGAAAGAGACACTTTTGTTGTGACACATCCCACATGGGTTTAAATAAGATTGGAGAGGTAAGCAAAAGCTACCTGGCAAGCTGGCAGAACTCAGGAGATGTTTGCTCACTTCTCCATCTGTTCAATTCTCTTTCTCCAGTAGGAGCTCCATGGGCAGTGACTAAAACGCTCTTTATCTCCCACTCACAAATTTCCTCACGACCACTCTCTGCCTCTTGCCTGTCCTCATCTGTTACACCCTCCCCTCCCTTGAAGTTGTGGGGATTATTCACAGAGCCAGTTAAAGCTGTTGCGCATCTGTCTGTATTCATTTGTCCAGTAGGCATCATTTTTGCACAGCATCCTCAGGTGAGCCAGTTCTGAGTTGCAGGCTGCACCTTCTCAAACCTAGCCAGGTGTTTTACATGTGTGAGCCTGATTAAGCTTGGCTGGAGAATATGGGCTGGGGGAAAAATTTTCAGCAAAAGATCCATGAGAAATAAAATTCAGAACAAACGAATCTGAAGGTCATGAATGTCTTTTTTTGTTTGTGGTATTGGATATTGAACCCAGGGACATTCTACCTCCAGGCTATACCCCCAGCTCTTTTTATTTTGAAAAGAGTCTCACTAAGTTGCTGAGGCTGGCCTTGAAACTGAGATCCTCCTGTCTCAGTCTCCCAAGTATTGGAATTACAGGCATGTGCCACCGTGCCTGGCTCATGAGTATCATTTTAAAAATAAAAGAATTAGAGTGCTAATATCACTGAGTCCTCACAAATATTTTTGTCCTGTATTTCTTTGGAAGTGGTTTTTGAACGCATCTGAGTAGGAATAACATTCCTTCTGTTTAAATTCCCTTCTGTAGCTGGGCATGGTGGTGCATGTTTGTAATCCCAGTACTAGGGAGGCTGAAACAGGAGGATTGCAGATAAACAGGAGGATTGCAGGTTCGTGGCCAGCCTCTGCTACTTAGTGAGGCTCTCCACAACTTATTGAGACCCTGTTTCAAAATAAAGAATAAAAAATAAGACTGGGGTGTAGCTTGGAGGTAGAATGCCCCTGGGTTCAATCCCCAGTACTGCAAAAAAAAAAAAAATGCCCTTCTGTTTTAGAGGAAGAGCTATGTTCTTTTTTTTTTTTTTTGGTAGCTTGTGTGGGAGAGAGTGTGGAGGGTGTGTACCTTTACTCTTAGGTTCTTCAGTTTCTTAGTTAACCATTTCTTAAAATGTTTCTTATTTGTGGTGCCATGTGGTAGCTAGATAACACATAGACCTAAATAATGATGTGCTGCTTGGGGTTATTTGTGACATTCAGAGCCTGACACAGGATTCTGGACTTTATGTGGGAAGAAAAGAGGAATGATTTATACCTCTAAGTAAAGTACCATTGACGGGCTGTGTAGATGATAGGGTGCAGCTGATGTTCTTGATCTAACCTCCTGTGGGAATAGCCTATAAAAATATTTCCCTCTCTTGGTCATTCTCCTAAGTGATGATTCTTTCACAAGGTCACCATAGTAACACAGAGATGATGCCCTGCCTCTCTGGCCCTCTTCCCCCAGAGACTGTTGTTGTAGGTACCACAAAGGAGATGGTAAAATTTCAAGAAATACTGATTTTCCTCTCTTCAGCTGTTCTCATTACCAAAAGGAGATAACACTTTTAGAATTATCTTTGATGCAGTATTTCTAAGTTTCTAGCATAATGACTTTATACTATGAATGTATGTATCAGAGACCATTAAACTCTAAGGAAATCCCACAAAAATACCAGTTAAGTATAACATATTAATACAGTGCTTCATAATTGAAAAAGTATGGAATTATTTTGAGTCTTGCTTCTGAAGTGGAATGATAACTTCCACTTAAGAGATGAGGAAACAGTCTCATAAAGTAGCTTACTCTAGATAAGTAGCCTTTAATGCTGTTATCCTGACAAGAAATACATTTAATTTACTGACCTAGTATATACACAAACACCCTCAAGCACCATCCCACACATACAGTTGAAACCATGTGTGCCCATATTCTGTGTGATGTTCTATTCTTTTTCATTAAAAATAGAAGCTGGTCATTAAATTGATTCAGTGACTTAATAATGGATTCTGACCCACACTGTGAAAAACACTGATCTAAATGCCATGTGTGTGATACTGGAAGGATTAGAACTCAGACCTTGTTTGGTTTCTGTTAAATTCCTTTCACTTTCATGATATTGGCAGGGAGTTGATGGTTGTTGGGTTTTGTTGTTGTTGTTGTTGTTAACAGTCACATTTTTTTATTTTGACTTAGAATTTACATACATTTTTTCTTCAATGTAAGTCAGCTTGTCTTTTTTATATAATATTTCTCAGAAAGATGGACCAAATATTCAAAATCATCACAAATGTTGTATAAATTATCTCTCTGAGTTTATGTGTCTTCCTACTAGGTTCTTTTTACATACCTTTACTGAGGTATATGGCCAACTGTAGGATCACCACCCATCATTCTTTGTACCTTTTTTATGTTGTTGATCATTTTTAGAGTACCAAGGAGGCTTGTATAACTTGTTAAGACACTGAATTGGTAAACTTGCTTGGCCAGAGTATGTGTGACAAAAGAATAAAGAAGCCGGGTGTGGTGGCACATGCTTGTAATCCCAGTACTTGGGAGGCGGAGACCAGAGGATCCGGGTTCGCGGCCAGCCTCAGCTACTTAGTGAGGCCTTCTGCAACTTCGTGAGACCCGGTTTCAAAATAAAGTGTAAAATATAGGGCCGGGGGTGTACCTCGGAGGTAGAACGCCCCTGGGTTCAATCCCTGGTACTGCCAAAAAAAAAAAAAAAGAATAAAGAAGTACAGTTCTTCAAGCCTATCTTCATTTAACTAATTTAAACTTAATTAAAGAACAACTGTTGTCCTCTCTGGCATTTAAAAAAATGTATGCTAAGACATCATTGGATACCTACTAATTAAATAGAAATAAAAAAGTGTTAATGTCTTTTGGTGACTTAGTTGCAGCAAAACTGATATGGAATACCCTGCTGGTGTATTGAAAATTAATATGATCCTTTTGGAAACTTCATTGTGTCTAAGTATAATTTATATATTATAAATACATAAATATTAAAATATGTGTATATATAATATAAAATAGCATATATGTAGTACTTGCTGCATGCTGAGCACAATTCTTTTTTTTTTTTTTTTTGCGGTACCGGGGATTGAACCCAGGGCGTTCTACCTCCGTGATACACCCCCGGCCCTATTTTTTATACTTTATTTTGAAACCAGGTCTCACGAAGTTGCGGAGGGCCTCACTAAGTAAAGAGAGAGAGAGAGACAGGGAGAGAGAGAGAGAAAGAGAGAGAGCTGAGGCTGGCCGCGAACCCGGATCCTTGGTCTCCGCCTCCCAAAGTACTGGGATTACAAGCGTGCGCCACCACGCCTGGCCTGCTGAGCACATTTCTAAGAGCTTATCTTGTGTTGTCATTTAGTGTTGTCACTCCACAATGCAAGATTGAATTACCACTCATGTTTCACAGGAAACTGAATCATGGAGGGGTTAAGTAACTTGTCTAACTTTACCCAGAAAAGGATTGGAACCCATGAAGTCTTGCACATATCCTGCCCTCTTCGCCATTATGCTGTACTGCCTAATATGATAGTCATTAGCAGAAGTTCCTCAAAGTTTACATAAACAACAATAACAACAAACCAATAGGAGCAAAACACTGTATGCATGGAGTTGTTCTTTGCAATGTTAGGGTTAGTCTCTGTTAGATTTGTCTCTGAAACAACATAAATGACCATATAGTAGTTTAATTAATTTTGGTTATGATTATATCAGAGTATTGTACAATCAGTTACAAAAGAAATCAAATAAAGACTAGGATTGAGACTATATAGAATGTGTAGTATAAGGAGAAGATGTGGTCAGTGAGCAAATGAGAACAATTCTTTTGAGAGAGAGAGTGTGTGTGTGTGGTTCTGGGGATGGAACCCAGGGCCATTCTATGTCTGAGCTACACCCTCAGCCCTATTTTATTTTTCATTTTGAAACAAGGTCTCACTAAGTTGCTGAGGGCCTTCCTATGTTGCTGAGGATGTCCTCAAACCTGGGATCCTCCTGTCTTAGCCTCCCAAGTACTGAAATTATAGGTGTGCACCACCACACCCGGCTTTGAGACTAATTCTTTTATGAGAGCCTTAGTAAATTCTTCTTCATCTTTCGTGTGTGTGTGTGTGTGTGTGTGTGTGTGTGTGTGTGTGTTACTGGGGATTGAGCCCAGAGGCATTCTGCCTCTGAGCTATATCCCCAGCCCTATTGTATTTTTTATTTTTTAAACACTAAGTTGCAGAGGGCCTCACTAAGTTCCTGAGGCTGGCCATGAACCTGTAATCCTTCTGTCTCAGCCTTTCAAGTACGGGGATTACAGGTGTGCACCACCACACTCTCCCATAAATTCTCTTTTAAAATATCCTCTTTGGAAATATGAATAGAATTAAACTTTAAACATACATATTGTTGCTTATGAAGAGGAAGGGTGGCATAAAGATGAGTAAAGAATTATTGCAGTTAACAGGTGAGAGATAAATTCCTGAACCAGGTTAGCAACCTTTGGCATGGTGAAATGTGAGTGGATCTGAGAGAGATTTAGGAAATAAAATGATAGGGGTTGGTAATCAGATATGAGGAGTTGGAGAAAAGAAGTTTAAGATGTTGTCCTAGTCAGGCCAGGCTACTATAATAAGAATATCATAGAATGGGTAATTTGAACAATAGAAATTTATTTTCCACAGTGCCAGAGAGTAGGAAGTCCAAGGTCAAGATACAGGCTCATCACTTCTTGCTTTCCAGATGGACACCTTCCTGCTATATCTTTACATAGAGGGCAGGGGCTAGGCAGGAGAGGAAGAAAGCTCTCTTCTGTCTGTCATTATAAGGGCACTAATCCCATCATGAAAATTCCACCCTGATGACCTAATTAACTCCCGAAAGCCCCATCTCCATGCACCATCACATAGAGGAAGAGAGTTTCAGTATGTGAATTTGTGTGTGGGGGTGCACAAATGTGCAGTCTATAGCAGATGTTTCTGGTTTCTGGCTTGGGCACCTGGGTGAATACAGATGCTATACATTCAACAAATGGGGTAATTTTTCTAGGCAGGGAAGGTTATGGGTTTTTTTGTTTGGGTCCCTTAAGTTTGCAAAAATTTCAGGTGGCAATATCTAGTAGAAAGTAGGTCTGGATCTGGAGCAAAGGGAAGATGCTCTGGGCTGAAGAACATGATCAGTCATTTGGTGTAGTCTGCATGTCCATTTCAAGTTTTAAAGGGACAGACTCCAAATTTCCAAAGAGCAGTCATCTCAAAGCCTTTTATTAATATGGCTACAGATAACTCTAAAGTAAGAAATATTAGCTACCCATATAGACTTGGTACTAAACTAAATTTTATGGCTTTTTCTTGCTTCCCACTAGTGAGTTGCCTGGCTGAGGCGTTAGTTATCTCTGTTTCTGTGACAGTTTTCTCCCAAACAAATATTTCATTCCAGGTCATACACATTTGTGGGATTTCCCCAGAAGGCTGTTGAAAGACAGAATGCACGAATGATATTTTAATAAACAAGTTTTATTCATCCCCCCAATAATATGTAATCCCCCAATAATATGTAATCCCCCCACTAATAAGTAATGCATAATATGTAAGTACATACACACATCCAAAAATGGGAAAGTGCTTAAATAGTCAAAGCAATTGATTTGTACACACTGACTTTTTTTCTGGGGGGGGGGTAAATATGTAATACCCCTTAGGAACCACAAGGTCAAATTTAGCATTCTTCTTCTTTTTTTTTTTTTTCTTATGTGCTTTTACTGGTGCATTATAGTCTCACATCATAATGTAAATCATGTTGACAGTGACATACATGCACACAGCATTCTTAAAGTTACACTATTGCAATCCTGAAGAACTTGTGATTTGTAGTAAGGAATTCCAGCTTACAGTGGTCTTGAGCTCTCATCCTTAATGCAGCCTCTCATAACTAACCACTGAAATATCAATAAATGCACAGAAAGGGGCAAATAATACTGTTAAAATTAAGTGTGGGATTGGGGATGTAATTCAGTTGGTAGAGTGTTTACCTAGTATTCATGAGGCTCTGGGTTTAATCACAAGCACCACACATACACAAATAAAATAATAGTAAATAAATAAATAAAAATTAGGTATAATAGCTTATTGCCAAAATTTGGGAAGTATTATCCCATGGCAGATGGGACTGGATTAAGAAAACCAATTGGTAGTACAACATGATGATTATATACTTGGAATTTGCTAAGAGAGTAAATCTAAAGTGTTCTCACTACAGGGGTGGGGGAAGATAGCTATATGAGGTGATAGATATGTTAATTTGTTAGCTTGTGATCATTGTGAAATATATATATATCAAAATATCTTGTTGAACACCTTAAATATATGCAGTTTTTATTGATAATTCTACCTCAATAAAGCTGGGTGAAAAAGGGAAAGAAAACCAATTGGTGGCTCCTCTCTGCTTTCTCTTATAAAGCAGTGTGGCTTCAGTAACCTTAGTGACTAGAAATGTTGCTGGAGACCCATGGCCCTCACCCACCAGCTTAGAAGGAAGGTCAATACATTAAATTTGGAGTGTGTCCTTTACTGCCTGAGGCATCTGTGACTCTTTGCATCTCATTTCCATTGAGATATGACCACTTCTGAAACAACTGGGACAGGAAAGCAGATGAGTAGGTGGATGGAAAGGGGTCTACAGAGGACGCCACTTCATCTTTGAGAAGTGTACCGGGGTCTTCATAAGAAAAGTGATTCTGTGGGTGCTCTTAAAGTGCTTTGATAACATAGCTCACTGGATATTGTACTTGTTCCTGCAGTGTGTTTTTGGTAGAGAAAGAAGCAGTGGGATAGGAGACAGTCTCATCTGAATTGCTCAAAAAGTATGGTGTTGTGGTACGTGCTGACTTATAACTAGGAACTTTGGCTTGGAGTTGTGCACATTAGCCAGCCTTTGGATGAAGACCTGAAAGTGGGATGAAGCCCGCATCTTTATGTTTAGCCCTGTCAGGTTTAGGGTTAGGACTAGGGTTAGGGTTAGAACCTACTACAGAGTAGATTCCATACCCAGTCTGCATTAGTGATCACATTTGCATCCCTAAGGAAGAGGGAAGGCAACTTAATCTGGAAACAGGTATTCAACATGGAGTTAGCTTTTTCTCAGTTGGCACAGAAGAGAGGAGAGCATGACATTACTATGGGAGGCTTTTGGAAACTATCAACACAACCTGTTCTTTACCCTCATTCAAGTCTCCTGTGAGTATGCCGTCTCTCCTGAGAGAGACGGTTCGTGGGAGGGTGGTTAGTGAGAACCCTTCTGGATATGGAATTTGAGCCTTCCTCGGTGAATTTGATAATCACTTCTCCCCAAAGTTGTAAAACATTTTTGTAAACCAGGCAATTTGTTGTCCATTTTTATTAGAGTATGAATTGCACATTAACCTAAAGATATCTCCCTGAAGTTTTAAAGTGGAAATGTAGAGAATTGGTTTCTTGTCCTTTTTCCCCTCCAAAATGGAAGAACCCATCTGTCGTTGACAACCAGAGGTAGATGGGTTTGTGAACATGGGTATGCATGTATGTGGCCACTAAAGATAGTTCCTCACTAGGTCAGGTCTTGGATAAAACATCTTCTATCCTGGGAAGAGCAGAGAGCCTGTTCTCCTTGTTCCTGAGTCAGCCACAGTTGTTTGGGGAGTTTGTGACACTTCCTTCCCCCTGGCATGGGGCTTAGCCAGGCTCTTGAAGAAACAGGGAAACCCAAAGCCTGGATAAGCAGTACTATATAGAATGAAGAGAGAGCCAGGTGTGGTGGCATATACCTGTAATCCCAGTATTTGGGAGGTTGAGACGGAGGATCTCAGGTTTGAGATCAGCCTCAGCAACTTAGCAAGACTCTCAGCAACCTAGTGAGACCCTGTTTTAAAACAAGTAAAAAGGACTGGGGTGTAGAGGTAGAATGCCCCTGGGTTCAATCCCCAGTAAAAAACACACACACACACTGAAAATAGGAGAAGTATCTGAAGTTTTGTTCAGAAGTCTGGATGGAAAGCACTAAGAATATGATAGGGGGAATTCTACAAAGTTGCACATACAGTAAATGTTTGCCCCTTCCCCCAATTTTTTTAAGAGAACTATGAATTAATTGTATTTAAAATTTCCTTTGATACTATCAATAGTTTGTAGAGATTGATTCAGAAGACTAAATATTTATGTCCTTGGCCCCAAGTTATAAGAGGAAATATATATATATATATATATATATATATATATATGTACACACACACACATATATATACATTATATAAAATTATTATATATACATTATGTAAAAATAGTTACTATGAGTTTAAAATGGGGAATACTTATGAGAAGTAAAGAAGTCGGTGCAAATTACATGTTGCAGTGTTAAGACTGTAGTTACAATAACTGATGGTTACTTTTTAATAATTTCCCAAATTAACAAGAATTCCTTTCATAATAAGACAAAAGTATATAAATTTTTTTATAAACCAAACACTGTTTCCTGTATAGGGCTTCCTGTCAGGTTAGAAATTAGACTGTTGGAAATTGAATCTGATCAACCTGAATTTAGCTCATCTTATATGTTCAGAAAGTACTCTATTCCAAAGTTGCGGCTTTCCTTGCTAGGCCAGTTTGATGACTTAGCATGTCCCTGCACTGTTCATTCCCCAGTAGCCACTGTGAGGCTGTGTTTTCAGATGGCCTTGGGACATAAGTCTTTGTAAAAGAGCCCTAATCCATCTTTGGAAAATAGCTTCAAATGCATTTACCTAAGATGAAAATGCTGTTCTCTCCATTAAGTGTTTCCTTAGATGACTGATGTTGGTGTGTCTGCTATTTTTACATTGTTCTGTAAACTCTGTCCTGTGAGATTGTGGGCCCTGGGATAATTTATGCAAGAGAAACCTTTCAACATAGAGACTCAACAACATGAAGAGGTTTTATTTAGCACTTAGGAGGAATGATTGCTTATTCCTTGTTGTTATGGCCTGAAGGTGTTTCCCACATATGCATATATTGAAGCCCTAACTCCCAAGTATGGCTGTATTTGGAGGAAGGATTTAATTAAGATTAAATGAAGTTATAAGGGTGGAGCCCTGATCCAATAAAATTAGTGTCCTTATAAGAAGAGATACTAGGGGACTCACTTGCTCTCCTTGTACCCAGGAAAGATCATGTGAGCACACACTAGAAGGTGGCTTGTGCAGGTCAGGAAGAGAGCTCTCATCAGGAACTTGGTTGGGACTTCCATCCTCCAGAACTGTCAGCAAATAAACTTTGTCGTTTAACTCACCCAGCCTGTGGTATTTTGTCATGGCAGTCCAAGCTGACTAAGATACCAGGTGAAGGCAATTTTAGGCATTATAGCAAGAGGAACAAAGAAAACTGAAGTAGAATCCTTGACCTCAGTGTAATACATTGAATAATCAGCATATTGTCCCTTTCTGTGGTCTGAGCTCTAATTCCCCTGTCCGGCCCGGGGAAGCACAGACTTGCTTCATTTCTCCCTGCCACAATTATTTATAAAAACCTGGGTGGCAGGTTTAACCATCTAGGTTAGCATTTAAAACAGGTTTTACTATATGGAGCTTTGCTTGGTGATGTCACTTCAGGTGTACTCTCGCATTTGAAAGGCCTGCCTGTTGGATACCAGCTCCCTGAAGAGAATAAAGCAGTATTTGGGGGCAATGTTCTTTTCCATTTTCTACTACCCTGGTGTGTTTCCTGAGAGTAGTCAGTATATCCCTCTCAGGGTTCACTTGCTGCAGTTTTTCCCCCCTTAGTGATAAGTATGAAGGCATATTTTATGACACTGTACTGGAAAAACTTTTTGGATGTTTATTTATGGGATATGCCTAGTATGTATAGAACATTGCATTAGTTTGATGAATATCCAAAGAGGTGTAGGACTGGATCACTGAATAAGTGAAGGAGCTAGAATGTTTCTTAGTTTTAGCTAATTTAATTTGTACAACACTTCTTTAAAGTAGGTGTCATGTTCATGTATTTTTCAATATCCACTTAGTAAAGAAGCACATACACGTATCATGGAGAAATCAATGTGAATATTAAGACAGATATTTCCCCCTGAAGCTTTAAAATGAAGATAAAGACTTGGAATGGATGTTATTCACTTGTGTGCTGGAGGAAACTGCCTGGGGGAGGGTGTGTCTCATATCCTGAAAACTCAGAATTCTACAAAAGAATAGCAGTTTCTTTTAAGATACTCCCTATAGGCCTGAGTCACAGTCTGCTGGGTTGTGCAGCATAAACACCTGAATGCAGTTGAAATGGTTGGAATATCTTCCTTTTCCTTCTGGGCATTTTCTGCCTGTCCCCCTCCCTCCCTGCCCCCACTCATTCCTGTCACCTTACCCATGCTAAGTATCTTGGACAATGGCTTATATTTTTTGTAGTTTCCTTCTAAGACTGGGGAGAGGAAGAAAGAGGGATTTGGTATTAATTATTATTCTTCAGGAGATATTTTTTGAGCTATAAATAAAAACCATACTGTTTATTTATTTATTTATTTTGCAGTACTGGAGACTGAACCCAGGGGCATTCTACCCCTGAGTTATACCCCCAGCCCTATTTTTTATTCTTTATTTTGAAACAGGGTCACACAACGTTGCGGAGGGCCTCACTAAGTAACTGAGGCTGGCTGAGAACCTGCGATCCTCCTGTCTCAGCCTCCCAAGTACTGGGATTACAAACATGCGCCACCACATCCGGCTCTGTACTGTACATTTAAATCATAGAAAACTATGAGTCAGAGATAGAGGAAAAACTAACTTAAGATGAATACTTACTAGGGGCTAGGCCTATTGCTTAGTGCCATACATACACTCTCAAGCCTACAGCAAGTCATTTGTTCAAGAGGACCCAAGTGGAAAGGGCTGAGATTTAGACATACATGTCTGTGCAGAAGCTGGGGCCCTGTCATGGCATCACATTCTTACATATGTAGGAGATCTAAGGCCAGAATCTGGAAGCATACCCTCAGGCTTTGGGGCTCTGTGGACAGTGGTGAAGAAACTGCCAACCATGCTGTTTTTTTTTTTTTATGGCACTGGGGATTGAACCCAGGGATGTACTACCTCTAGCTACACCCCCAGCCCTATCTTATTTTTTATTTTGAAACTGAGTCTTGCTAAGTTGCTAAGGGTCTTGCTAAGTTGCTGAGGCTGGCCCTGAACCTGAGATCTTCCTGTCTCAGCCTCCCAAAGTACTGGGATTACAGGTGTGCGCCACCATGCCTGGCTTATAATTTTCTTTTTACATAAAATGCTGCTATTAATACCAGTATTACATGAAATAAGTTCCCACCTTGTCTCTTTGCTCTAGCATTAGCCGTTGTTAGTTGTAGACCGAGTTAGTGTGCTTGCTGTAGTGGTAGGGAGCACAGTGGTGCTGGAGGGACCCCTAGAGGGATTGAGAGGCAGAGATGAGTGCAGGGGGTCAGGGAGCATTGGGAAATGAGAGCAAGGACCACACAGTGCTGAGCGGCCTTAAGGGAATAAATGCGTGCATCCGTAAGTGAAGATGGACTTAGCCAAACCTGACCAGGAACAGGGAGGAACTCTGGAGTAAAAACCAAGTCCCCATTGACAAGGGCCAGTGGAAGGAGGAGAGCTAGAAGGGAGGGGGACCAGCATTGACTGGAGGAGCCATGGTTCTGGTGTTGGAAGTTCTCGTTCCACACAGACCTGGGGTTCTCACTCTGCCCAAGCATGCTCAGAGAAGCCTGGTCCTGCACAGCCTAGGAGCTGGTGTGCTCCCTGACTGCTGGAGAGGGACCAGTTTCGTCTGAATTACTGCTATAACCTCCTAAATTGTCTCCTTCCTGCAGTCTCCTCTGTCTAGTTTGTGTTTTTGCATGTAAGCCAGAGTGACCTTTTTTAAAAGAGCATGTTTGTTGAAGTGGTTCACCTGGAAAAGGAAAAATAAAAAAAAAGCTTCAGTGTTTCCTTGCAGTCAGGATTGAGTCTTGAGGCATTTTATGGCACACAAGGCCCTTCTTAAACTGGCATCTGTCTGCAGTCCTGTCCTGTGTTGATCAGTGTTTTCTCTTGCACCCGGTCCTTACCACTCTTCAGAGGTGCTACGCTGCTTCAGGACCATAGACCTCTGCATTTGCTGGAGTTTGGCCTGGACTGACCATCCCTCTCCCATTTCTTGACCTGGAAAACCTAGCTGCAATGTTTCTTCTCCAAGCTTTTCCATCCTGAACTCCTCGGTGTAGATGTAAACTGCCCTCCTCTGTTCCATATCTGTGCCTGCAGCTGTCTCTCTCAGGTTTCTTGCTTTGCTGATTTGACACTGTCTACCTTTGCCTTAGGCTAATGAAGCCCCTGAGGCCAGGTATGTTCTGTTGCTCAGCTTTGATCTCCCTAGAGGGTACGATGGGCTCAGTAATTGTTGAATCAATGAAAGAGTAGGTTCCTTGGAGGAGGGAGAAAATTCTATGTTCAGTGTGTTGTAGTTAAGACTATATACCAGCTTGTCCAGAATGTAGAAACCAGGCTTCGTTTGAGTAGCTGAGCAGGGAAGGGTACACCCCCACATCCCAAAGTGTTAACCCAGAGGAAGACAGATATATGTCAGAGAAGCGATGGAATTTGTTAAAAGTATATGAAGTTAGTCATATAAAATATGAAAAATACATCGTGGTTCTATTCATTCTGTGATGATATAAAATTACTATTAAAATGATCCAGGTAGAGAATGAAAACAAAAAGTCCATGAGTGCTATTTCATGCAGAAATCTGCTAACCACTGAGATTCATGAAGACAGGACAGGATTTTTTCTTTTCTTACTTTTGTATCTTCTGCTGTTAGCATAATATTTGCTATATAAGTTACAATTTATACTATATTTATAATACAATTAAATTTTATTTGAGTCAGTGTGTACAGGTCTAAAGTTGTAGTAGAATATTTATAAATGAAGTCTCTACAATAGCATATGACTGCTGGACTGCATTTAAATGTCAGGAGATGCTCATTCACATCTGTTTGTCATATGGTCTGGCCACCATGTTATTGTAAATGATAGACAATCTCTTGCTAATTCTAAATCTTAGACATTTTTAGTGCTTCCTGAAAGTTTGGGGTGCTTTCCCAACGTTTTTAGTGATTCAATTTGCAGTAAAAACTTCCACTTTTTTTCCCTTCAGAATAAGAGTACCCTGAGATTGCAAGGCAAGCTCTTATCAAAAAGACAGAAACCATACTCATACCAACTATGTAGTTAGCCATTGGTGAGAAACAGGGTTTTCACTCTGCTGTGTGACCAAAACAAAATATGGAAATGTATGGCATAATGAAAAAATAGACTAACAGTTTTTTTATAACTTCTTGTTTTTTATTAGAAGAGCCTATTCATTAGAACATGTTATTAGAGATGATCTGTATGGTATATTACATGTTGTAATACCATGTATGCCACATGTATGGTATTGCAGGTTGTACTCTGCACAGGATTGTGGGATTTGGGATTTCTTAGCTTGGAAGAAGGGCTACCCTCTTTCCAATTCACACAGCAGTGTGAATTCACTTGTGGGAACCCTTATTGTTCTCAGTGGTTCAATACAGGACAAATATAAAATTGAAAGTATAAAATAAATTTATTAGGATGAAATGCTGCTTTTATGGGGTTTATATTTTGAAGTTCTGTGTAAGAGTTTATTCAAGAAAACAAAAAGGTTTGTTGTGACAACCAGAGTTTGAAAATCACTGATGTGGTGGAAGGCCTTGAAATGAGATTGGAGCATTGTAAGTAAAAACCTAAAATTCTGTTACAATAAGCTTTGAAGTTACTGTTTGTATTCCCCTGATGAGCTGACATCTTTCTACATTAAGTGGTGGAGAAATCTTCTGGTTTGGGGGTCTGGATTGTCATGGAATTACTGCATTTTCCAGAACACATGTGCCATGTGGCACCATTTGCACCGTTGATGTAATAAAGCTGTTCATGCCTGAAAAACATTTGTTTGATGCCATCATTCTATAAAGTACCCATTTGGAAAGGTTAACAGGAGTTTACCTCATGAAAGTAAGAGCGTAGGGTTCTAATTTTAGTTCTTTCCGAATAACTATATGAACTTAGGCAAAACATTTATCTTCTTAGGGCCTCAGCCATAAAATTGGAGAGGTGGATGAGGTGATTTCTAAGTTTCTTTCAAATCCTAAAATTCATTGTAAGTTAGAGATTTCCTTGGGCAATCTGACTAGATGTCAGTGGGATGCCTGGAATATTTTGTATCTGTAATGTTTTGGTTTGTGTTCAGGTATTTGAGGTGAAGTGTATGAGATGTTTACCATTTACCAGACAGTTTACTACATTTGCAGCTTTATGTGTTACTCTGAAGCTCTTGGGCAATTCCCTATAGAGTTTGCTTCTGTGAATTTTAGAATTTGATAAATATTGCATAAAATCTACTCTTTCCCCCTAAGTCTTTCTATCCTTAATAAGGCATTGCTAGTGTCATTAACTTATTCAAAAGAATCAACTACACCCTTATAGTCTATTTTCGAGTCACATTGTATGAACTCAAAGAAAAAATTGGTTAATGGGGTCAGATTTGGAAATAACTTATTTTTCCTAAAAGGCTTCTTTTCTTTGTTTTTTATTTGTTGTAAAAAAAAAGCTCAGCAATGGAAATATATTACACTTAGGTGTCAGAAGGAAAAGAATCATTTTAGATTTCATTCCACATCCAAATTATAGCACTCACCAACCATGCTGTGCAAGGTTGGTCAGATTCCACTGATTGGTTGCATTTACACCTCTAATTGGAAAAAATTAGGACTATTAATCATTGTGACATAAGGCAAAATGTTATCATGGCATGACATTCTTATTTTCCACCTGACAAATGGTGGCTTCTGAGAGCAAAATCAAACTCTCCTTTCCCATTTTCTCTCTGGCTGTAGTTCTCTGGAATAGATCATACAAAGACTTGCAAAAAGTGTGTGTGTATATGTGTGTGTGTGTGTGTGTGTGTGTGTGTGTGCGCGCGCACTGAAACAGGAGGAAAGCATTCTTTCATTTTTATTCCACAAGAAACAGCTGTGAAAATGGAAATGAGGCAAGGATAGAAGAAAGACCTCATAAGCTAAAGAGATATGGCTATTGCACAAAGACATTTAAAATTATTTGCATATAGGTAATTGATGGAGATAAGATTTTTAGACATGGGGACATCAAAATGACTGAACTCTAAATTTTTATTTTTTTCTTCCTAGATTAACTCAGACGGAAAATGTTTTGAGCTATTTACCAGGATTTTCTTAGGAGGATAATAATTTTCTGGCTATAGAAGCAATTATGATTGTAACACATGAATTATTTTGGTATTGAGTTTTGTAATTTCTTAATGTTTTGGTATACTTAAAACTTATTTGGGTCATTGCATGCTTTAAGTAGGATTTGAAAGAAAAAGGTAGCTGATATTTCTAGTTTCTCTCATGCCTGGCTTTTCAAAAATACTTCTGCTTGGTGGTTGTTTTTTTCTTTCTCTAGGCACCAGTATTAACTGTTTTTGTTACTGTATGTATGCAAAACTATTTAGGGATTACCTCTTCTCTCCCTTATCATCTATTTCTGATTATCATGGCTTATTTTTTGGTTGACTTTTATTTGACTAATAAATAAGCAACTTCTTTTATTTCTCCCTGAAATTTCGTCACTCTCCAACACAGAGTTCTTGCAGTACTCTAAAAAGGAACTGACATTTCTTGTGTTTTTAATATTTCCAAAAAGGAATACAATTATGGCATATTTGGTGAAGATTGGGTCCAAATGCTATACCTTTACTGTTGACGTCTCATTAAGTACAATGGGAAGATTTTTGCATTTACATTTTTACCATAGTACTGATGTTAATTTGATTTTAAATTGTTCATGCCACCATATTTTGTGATGATATAAACTATAATAGGCAGTACCTTGTTTTTATAATATTAGTAAATATTTACTGAACTCTTACTGTGTGTCAGGCACTATGCCAAGGTTGTATATCCATCATTTCATTCAGTGTTTATGACAATTGCACGATGTGGGTATTGTTAATATACCTACTTTACAAATGAGAAACTGAGGCACAGAAGTGTTACAGAACCTGTCCAAGACTGTAATTCTTATTTTTTTTTCAGTACTGGGGATTGAACCCGGGGCTATTCTAACCCGAGCTACTCCCCAGCCCTATTTTTTTTATTTTGAAACAGGGTCTCACTAAGTTGTGGAGGGCCTCACTAAGTAGCTGAGGCTGGCTGTGAACCCAGATCCTCCTGTCTCAGCCTCCCAAGTACGGGGATTACAAGTGTGTGCCACCATACCCAGCCCAAGATAGTTATTATTATTATTATTATTATTATTGTTATTATCATCATCATTATTATCATTATTATTATTATCATTTGTGGTACTGGGGATTGAACCCAGGGACGTTCTACCTCCAGGCTATACCCCCAGCCCTATTTTATTATTTATCTTTTTTTTTTTTTTAACTTTTTATGTTCATTTATTGGTGCATTGTAAATTATAATTATACATTTTTATATATGTCGGGGTATGAACATCATACATGCACACATTGCACATTTAGCCCTCCCTCCAATCCCACCCTATTCCCTCCCCCTTCCCTCCCTTTCATGCTCCAGATAGTGATTGAGTCT